>VWZE01004252.1:7036-41079 GCA_013396675.1 Eubucco bourcierii
TGGTTAGTGTTCCCAAACAATTCTCCAGCAAGCGTATGAGTGAAGTAGACATCATGATGTTTTCCTTTCACAGCCTATAGTGTAATTTTGTCTATTAAAATATTCCAATTAGCCTCAAACCAGCACAGTCTGGATTGCTTGAGTTTGAATTGCTCAATTCTGGAGAACGAGGAGGTTTCTCTTTGTCACAGGAAGGGAAGACCTACAAAAAGACCCAAGCAAAACACAAGAGTAAACTGTAAGGGATCCAGCCCAGGTGCATGGAATACTCCATCTAACAGTGAGTGTTCTAGTTAGGGTAATTTAACATCCTTGACTATCTGTCAGTGCAGGTAGGAAACACCTTAATCACATTTGTAAAGGTGTCTGCATTGGGAGCAATACAATAAGTATCCTACCAGGATTTCAGGAGGGGAAAGAATACAAATTGGAATTAATGTAAGATTTAATCTGGAAAAATACAGGCTAAAACTAGCAAAACTGAACTGCTGGGGGAAAAAAAAAAAAAGAATAGCAGCTGCTAAAAGGTAACAGATGGCCTAAGAGTATTTCAGTGACCTCCGGACAGTTGGATTGATTAGCTGACCATCTAAAGTCTCTCCAACCTGCATACTGCTGTGATCTTTTTTACTCCTCTTTTTATTTCTTCTTCCAGCCTCCTTCTCTCTCCAGATGTTTTCTGGTAACAAAAAAAAAAAAAAAGAAAAAAAAAAAAGAAAAAAATATTCTGTCACAGCCAGCTAATGTCACACCTTGTACAAAACTATTGTAAGCCCTGAACCAGAAAGAAAGCTAGAAGCAGTGGCTAAGCAGTTCAGTGCTTGACGTTAGCATGAAGTGCAAGTAAAAGAGGGTGCAAAAATCTCTATTTCTCCAATAGCAAAATTAGAAAGAAACAGCATGAGAGAAAAAAGCTGCCTTACATAATGACTATCTTCTTCTTGAACCTTTTGTGTATGTTTGCCACCTTTTGTCTGGAAGGAAGCAGGATATTACAGCATAATCAGCCCATTTATCCAAGAAGTCTAGAAATTTCCAGCCCTAGTGCTGCCAAAAATATAGTCTCATAGGGACATTTTTTTCTTACAAAAACTTCCTTGAGCTGAAGGTAAAAAAGGAACACAGAATGAAAAGAGCTATGTAAATCATCAATTAAATTAATCTGTTTTTATTCTATCATGTATCTCTAATAAAAGATTTGCAGAACTTCAATGGCGTTCAAGGACTCAGCTGCTTGTCCTCAAACCCCAAGATTTGTCTCTCTGTGTGATGCAAGATAAAGATAATGATGGGGCTGTGTTTTTTCACCTTTGCCTCTTTATTCCATTAAAAACAAAGCTAAACTGATTCCTCCAGGTAGCTTCTTATACCAGGCAAGGGGGTCAAAGAAAAAGGGAGGAGGAATTTTCAACTTTTGTTAAATGTGAAATAGGATCCAAGAAGTTTACGTGACATACATTCTGCCATGAAAGAATCACAGAATCACAGAACACAGCAGAGCCAGTTTCCGAGTTGGGAGGAGAAATTATGGGGAGAAGGTGCAATGAAGTGTCAGGCAGCTGTTGATGGCATCAGACCTGCAATGAGCAACGATGTGGTGATACTGGCTTGCCCAATCTATCTGACCATGTCTGTCTGTCCTATCACTGGCTAAGGAAAGAACACACCTGCTCCCAACCACAATTGAACTCAACCTTCACAGACTGCTCAGGACAAGCAGATCCAAGTGGCTGTGGTGTTCCAGTTGCCATCAGCAAAGTACATACCCCAGATGATGCCCATAATGGTATTTGCCCATCTCATAGAATTTGCTTATTTCATAGAATTATAGAAACACCGAATCACAGAATTATTTGGATTGGAAGGGACCTTAAAATGTCCTTTGGTCCAAGCCTCCTGTAGTAAGTAGAGACATCTTCAACTACATCATGTGGCTCAGAGCCTCTTCCAGCCTGACCCTTCCTGATTTTGGCTCTCCTTTTGCTACTTGTACCTCCCTTCCCAGACTACAATGCCCTCCAAGTTACACAGTTTGCTTTTGGGGACCTGTCCTGCCTCAGTGCCAGTTCTGACACATCCACATGCAAATCTAGTGTTTTTAATTAATTTACCAGATTAGTCTTGGCCTTGCATGGTGCTGCTGACATTGCCATCTACTGCCCAGCTCTGCTTCCCAAAGGTCTCAAATACTGCGTGGCCAGTAGGGATTTAGATTTAGACTGGGTGCTAGGAGGAAGTTCTTTACAGTGAGGGTGATGAGACACTGGAACAGGTTGCCCAGGGAGATTGTGGCTGCTCCCTCCCTGGAGGTGTTTAAGGCCAGGTTGGACGAGGCCTTGAGTGACCTGTACTAGTGGGAGATGTCCCTGCCTATGGCAGGGGCTTGGAACTAGATGATTTTTGAGGTCCCTTCCAACCTTAACATTCTATGATTCTATACCACTCCAATGAACTGCAGAATTTGGGGCTTTCTCACTGTTTTCTACCTGTGTGACCTGGACATCGCTCTTGTCACTGTCCTTGCTGTCAACTTATTGCTTTGGTTTTGGCTGAGTTTATCAGTTTGTTGTCTCACATTCAGGAGCTGCATTTTATCCCTGCATGATTTCTGCATGCCACTTTAATGGATTTGCTTTCCCTGTATGAATGTCAGGGAACTGCAACAACCATAAACTAAATCTCCTGTAGATTTGTGTTTAAAGAGTAACAATGGAAGTTTGGAGGAAGAAAATGAAAGGACTGGGGATGACCTCAGAGAACAAAAGGGTTAAGTGCAAGGATTTGTCTCTGAAATTGTACTGAATAAAAGGCTCTCCCCTGGGTACCGCTGCCTGAAAAGGTTGGGTATTTTTAACCTGACCTTCACAAATAAGCAAACAGGCTCATGGAGGTTGAGAGAAATTTTCTTTTGCTTTCTTTTTCCCCACTCTTTAAGGCTTGGATTAAATAGCCTGCAGATTTTCAGGCATCAAAAGTAATAATTCTTCACAGCGTTACGAGGATAACTTATGTAGAATGATTTTAGGAGATTTTAGCGATATTAATAAATTGAAACTTTTGAAACTATCTTTATATTCAGAACCTATGAGATTTATAAAGTTGAATACGGTTGCATCTACATTTTACATTGGAAAGAACCCAAGCACAAATGCTGCAAATGAGATCTGCAAAGAGATGTGTTTGTGCACAGAGCACGCACCTGGACCCTAGCTTCAGTTTAAGGCTCTCTTGTAAAACCCACCTTCCTCTCCAGTTATGCAATGTTGTGCTGGTTTGTGGCTAATTGGAATGTTTTAACTAGAGGAATTAGATCATTGGTTGTGAAAAGAAAATAATAGTGATGTCTATATCACTCATTTGCTCTGATGAGAGACAGAAATAGTCAAAATATAAGATAAGGCACTCTCTTCTCACTTCTTCTTAGGTCTCTGTGCTTGGTGGCATCTTGCCTTAACTCCTCTGCATTAAGCCTATGTAATCCGATCTAACCATTTCCTTATGACTTCTTGTTGGCTTTTGACATCTCACCTCAGATCTCTGCAAATTTATCACATGAGCTATACAGAGCTTTATCTGTTTATACTGAGATAAGGGGTGAGGTGGAAAGGAAAGAGGATTGGTAGGAAGCCCTCCTGGCCAGTCTGGCTGCTCAGGAAGGATTTTGAATTTCTGTATTACTTTTAACTTCTGTATAATTGTAAATGTCTGTATATATTGTGTATGTATGTTTGTAAATTTGTGCTAAGGCTGTAAATATAGCTTTATTCCTTAACTTCCAGCCAGCTGAGCTAGTCTGGTGAATCTGGGATGGGGGAAACTTCCAAACCACAACAAACATGTAACTGGATAGAAGTACATACAGTCCTCCTCTTCTTCCTCCCATAGACCATATGTAGCATGGTATCTGAACAAAGCGAGGGCAGACAATTCCCTTGTCTTAGAGCACACACATGCATGTGATCAGAAAAAGGACAAAGAAGCTATGGGGGGAAACAAGAGTTAATAACAGGTGTGTGGCACCCCAGAACATTTCTTTATCTGATGTGTAGCCATTTCCCTGTCAGGTATCATGCTGTCTTTGCACAAGGAGCCATGAGAAGGATGCTTTGTTAAATGATGACTAGAAGGCTTCTCCCTTTCTCAGGGGTTCACAGAGTGTATCCTCACCCAGGAATCACACATAGGGCTATCCATTAACAATACAATTTGTCTCCCAGGAATGGAAGGTGCCATGGTATCTGGTACAGCTAGGTCCCAACATGATTCTCAGAAGATCATGGCATGCAGCTCTTGAAAGATCTTCTGTGGACCTTCAACTGGTGACAAACTGGACATCACTGAAATCAAGCAGGTCTTAATTACAGGGTTCCTGTTCAGCTCATTTCTGGAATCACTCTCACTTTATGTGCCTTTATTTTATGATACAACAGATATCAATGGCTTCACTGGAAATCTTGACTCCTGAGTCATTAAAAGCTAGAGTAGACAATGTGTTTGAGGCTAAACCTGGACAAATGCAATCTAAGTACAACTAAATCTATTAGCAAGAGGCTGTGGCTAAGAAAATCAAAACAAATGAATTTGCTAAATGCTTTTTCCTCAGGTATTCCAATGTAACAGTTTTGTGATTAAGTCTGAAAGTTCCCTAGGCACAATAGTAAAAAGGGGATAAAGGAAAATTAAAACAAAATTAAGTATTTCACTGAGGAGGAGACAAGTAATTTGGTTAAACTGAAGGTACTATTTTCCTGCTTTAGTTTTTAATTTCATCAGGAAAGTAAAAGAAGGAAAATAATCACTTGGCTTTGACCCAAAGCACTGGTAAAGAAATACATGGGGAAAACCACAGCCAGACCAAGGAAAACCACAGCCAGACCAACCCTGCAGTATCAGGTTGGCCAGAAAGCAGTGCTCAGACCATGAACTAGGCCTGAGCTAGAGTTCAAATATACACTCTACTTTCACAGGTCAATCAGTCTTTTGATCTGATTACACCCAGGATTACCAAATCAGACCACCGGAACAGGCTTCCAGAGAGGTTGTGAAGTCTTCTTCTCTGGAGACTTTTGGGGCCCATCTGGATGTGTTCCTTTGTGACCTGAGCTAGATTGTATGGTCCTGCTCTGGCAGGGGAGTTGGATTCCATGATCTCTTTGGGTCCCTTCCACCCCTGACATCCTGTGATCCTGTGATCTTGATGCAGACCACAGGAAGAACTAGTTTTAGCAATTATATTGTTCACTCACAGTAGACACCCATACTATATCCCTCAGACTCTTATCTGTATTTGCTTTCAGAAACCTTATTAGTGGAATTTTCCCATTTCTAAAGTAGTATTGCAAAGAACAGAGAATAAAAAAGAGGAATAATGCAGTACTTCACAGTGTATCAAAAAGAGGGTTTTGTTAAAGTGAAAGTGTGTCAGTTTCCTTAAATACTATTGCAATTATCAGATTCATATAATCCATAATACTCAGCTGTATCCCAGTTTAATTCTTACTTTTATATTTAAATTCCATTCCATACACATAAAATACTGTGAGGTCTCCTGATTGTATTTAATATTCTCACACCAACGTTCTGTACATACACTGAGCAATGCTCACATGAAGCAATGCTGGGTTATACTCTCCAGCTGCCACCATGTTTCATGAAAGGGAAATGAGATTCCCTATTTAATTTAATCTCAGTTCTATTTAATTAAAGTCCTAAGAATTGTTTTGTTTTGAAAAAAAGTTGTTAAATAGAGGTTTTCGAGCAAATCATTCACTGCGAGTTTGAATTCTGGACAAGATATTCTGGGCTATGAATAAATTTGTAAGTGCTGCCAGGACCAGAATGTTAAAGAGGTGGTTGACAGGGATGACAAAGAGCTTCCTTATTTATCCCTTGGAAGAGCTCTGAAAGGAAGGAGTTTGTGGTTCTTCTCTGGATATCTTTGCTGTTCATCCTGTATGCATGTGTTTTTGGAGGAAAACTGCTGTAAGAACTGTTTACACCTGTTACTCCTCATGCTTACTTTCCCCTTTGCATTATTACTGATTGATTTTCCCTCCTTCTGACTGGACAAATAAGAGTCTTTATTCTAAGAACTCAGTGAAGCACACTGATGTTGGAAATCTTGACAGAAATCACTCCTGACAGCAGAGATCTCTGACTTTGGAGTGTTCAACTTGAGAGACACAGAGCAGCAAAATTTGTAGAGCACTTGTGTTCTGAGAAGCCATTTCATTGTCACATATCAAAAACACCACAAGTTATTGGAGAGTCAATCTGGAGTTCACACCTGGGCGTCAAATTGCTCGGCAGATGGAGAAACAAATGCAGAGGATCAGTGAGTAAACTCCCAGGGAAGAGGGAATGGAGAGGAGGAACAAGACATTTCTCATGAAAAATATTGCAATAACTGCAAACCGAAGGCATTACACATTGCTCTTTAACCAGAGGAGCAGTAACACACAGAAAGGTATAAAAGTGTGAAATGGATTACAAAACTGGACTCAGCAGGCTAAAAAAGAGAGGCAAACTTCAAAGTCACTGACAAGTAGTTTGGTCAGGAAGAACTAAATACATATAGATAGAATACATACATAGACCGAATTTGGCTTCCAGAGCAATGCTTACATCCATCTTGAATGAAAAAAACACCAAATCATCCTGTATCTGAGGAGGTGGAAGGAATTTCAAATCAGGACTTGAACTTCTGACCATGCTCTGCATACCAGATCTGCAGCTCACACATATTCCACTGTCTCTGGTACTACCAGCACAGTTGTGTGGGTTGTTTTTTTGTTTGATTGTTTGTTTGTTTCGGATGTGTTTTGTGGTTGGTTTTTTTTGTTGTTTTGTTGTTTGTTTTTTTTTTTTTTTGCAAACAACCCTTCTCAAACTCTTCTTTGTTCTTTTGCAGGCTTTGTCTTCATTATTATTTGCATTCAAATCCCTGGTACTTAAAAACACATTAATGCTCCATAAGACTGTTGAGGAATCTTGTGTACTTGGACTCCTGCACATCAACCTGGTTTCCCATTTTCTGAACATCTCCTCTAGCAATTGTCTGCTTCAGCTGGCAGCCTGTGCTCATGGATGTTAGGCACAGGCAACTCATGCTGTTTTGGCTGCAGGTATCAGAAAAGAGTGCTGTTCTCACTCAACCTTGAACTGCTCATCAGCTCTTTCCATGGAGGTTGCAATTACCTTAAACCAGCATAAATGCCTGTACAATTACTTCCTCTGATTCTCTTCTTAGGAGAATGGGGTTTATAAACTTGCACGGCAGTGTTTAAGGTAAATCAGTTTCTATCAGCCAAAGCCCATTCAGGAGTAGCAAAACAAGATCCTGTTCAACATCTGTATTGATGATCTGGACCAGGGGATTGAGTCCAGCATAAGTAAGTTTGCAGATGACACCAAGTTAGGAGCAGTTGTGGATCTGTTGGAGGGTAGGAGGGCCCTGCAGAGGGACCTGGACAGGCTGGATTGGTGGGCAGAGGTAAATCAGAGAAGATTTAACAAGGCTAAGTGCAGGGTTCCACATTTTGGCCACAACAATCTCAAGCAGAGCTACAGGTTGAGGACAGAGTGGTTGGAGAGCATCCAGGCAGAAAGGGACCTGGGGGTTGCTGGTAGATAGTAGCTGAAGATGAGGCAGCAGTGTGCCCAGGTGGCCAGGAGAGCCAATGGCATCCTGGTCTGGATCAGGAACAGTGTGGCCAGCAGGACAAGGGAGGTTATTCTGCCTCTGTCCTCAGCACTGGTCAGGCCACACCTTGAGTGCTGTGTCCAGTTCTGGGCCTCTCAATTCAAGAGAGATGTTGAGGTGCTGAAACATGTCCAGAGAAGGGCAATGAAGCCAGTGAGGGGCCTGGAGCACAGCTCTGTGAGGAGAGGCTGAGGGAGTTGGGGGTGTTTAGTCTACAGAAGAGGAGGTTCAGGGGTGACCTCACTGCTGTCTACAACTACCTGAAAAGAGGTTGTAGCCAGGTGAGGGTCAGTCTCTTCTCCCAGGGTACCAGCAACAGAACAAGGCATTATTACCAATAATAAACGTTGTTTCTTAGCTACATTGAAGTATTCTTCAACAGTTTATTTCCATTTTTGAGTTTCTATATAACATCTTCTGACTATCAGAATTAGAAATGGGAAACTAAAGGACCTGCTGAGCCAAATTTCTGTTTAAAATGGAAGAGTCATGTAAGTGAGATTCACATCACAGTGCTTTTTAATAACAACTGTTTGTTTCCTGGAAGAACTTCCACAGCTTTAAATCTGGCTATGCAGCTTAGCAGTTACCCCTAAGCAAACCACCAAAGTCTTGTTATGTTGGGTAGCAAGGGTCAGCATTGGAAAGCAAACACAATAAAAGAAGTTTATTAAATGGTGAGCCTTTTGGGAGGGACAAACAGAAAGCTCATTCTAAACCTAATGTCATCCAGTTAGAAAATGTGATGAATAAACAATGTGCCAGCACTAGCTTCCTAAGAAGTTCACACGCAAACATAATACCTTCAAATTCACATTTTGGGGTTTTTTGTTTGTCTGTTTTTATTGTCTAAGTTTGGAAATAGAATTTTTTTTAGTTCTTCTGACATCAAGTTGAGTGTTAATTGTTTGACAATCTTCTAAAGTTTCAGGAGCACATTCTGAAAAACTATTGCCAGCCAAAACAACAAAAAATCTAAAATCCTTTTTCTTCCAGTATGCATCTATTTCTTATTCAAAATAATTTTATTTCAACTTGTGTTCATGCAGTTGTTTTCTTTTAGTGCCCTTCTTGCCATCATTTGCTTGTTTACAATCCTCTGTTTCACCACCTTTCCACACTCTTCATCTCTAGTGTTGTGCTAGGCCTATGATCTTATTGGGTTAATGGTTTGTGGACAACCACATTTCAATGCTAACTTAAAAATATTTGCAAACACTGACATAAGAACTTGTAAAAAAGATTTATAATGGTCAGCTATTACCTTAAAATACATTTTGTGTTCATTCATCAGTGCCAATTGTATCTGAGATTTCCAACCCTTTCTCAGTGTAATGGAATTTGGTCAACAAACTCAACTTTTTTGCAAAGAAATGTTCCATGCACACCTTTAATGCACACGTGATGCACATACTATGTTCAAATAAACTTGTTTCTTTAGGAAACCAACCCCAGAAATCAATGTTTTCATTGACACTCAAGCATCTGGAAAATGGACTTGGTTTATTCTGTTTAAAAAGTTCATTGCTTTCCTAATTTTTTTATTCCAGGATTTTGTAGAAAACAAAACAAAACAAACAAACAAACAAAAAAAAACCACTGGCATTTGGTTTGTGCTGTGGCAGTGTGAGCATATACAGACTTGATGCCTGAAGTGGTTTCTAGGCTACATTTCCAGAGGCTTTGTTTAATGATCACAGTCAGAAGTGATTCCCTTCAATTACAACACATAATAAATTACACGCAAGACAAATTAAATGCTCCTGTACCACTTCAGTAGGAATAGTTTCTACTCTCTCAACAAGCATACATCTTGTACCCACAGTGGGGAGTACAGAGTTATCATAACCTGGATAAATTGCATTTCCCACAGCTTAGGGGTCAACTAAAAGGAGATAGTGCACACGGTTGTCCCCACAAGGACTTGACATGGAAGCAGACGGAGTGGTCTTGAATGCTTTTGCACAGCAACACTGGGCTGTGAAATCCTCCTGGATCAGCAACAGGTATATGTGTTGTGGGTTTGGATTTGGACCCCAATGAATTGGAATTTACTCCTGGAGTGAATTACCAAACAAGTTCAGAATTTGGAAGGAAGATGAAGGCTATATTTGTAAAGGTGGACTAAATATAAAAAGTATAAAAGGCAATAAACGTATACAGGCTATATTTACAACTTAGCAACAATACAAGGACCTTCTTATACAATTAATTAATCCTTTTTTGCCTTCCCAGGCAGTTTCTCAACCTTCCCTTTCCCTCTGGTACCTCACAGACACAATACGAGAGTCGGTTGAGCCAGTGTGATGACTTAGGAACTTTGACACACACACACACACTCTTGGAATTTACCAGACTAGCTCAGATGGTTTAGAAGTAAGATGAAGCTATATTTACAGCAAAGCAAAATTTACAAGTATATATACACAATATATTTACAAGTATTTACAACTATATACAAATTAGAAATAATACAGAAATTCAAACCCCAACCTACCCTCTCTTTCTCCCTCTCTATCTTCCTTCCCAGCCAGAAACTAAAACAACCAGTCAACAAAGCTTACTTGTCATTTGTTGGTGGAGAGATATTAGAGCAAAGAGGAAGCAAATAGGGAAACATCCCAGGACAGAGTGGGAGAAATGGTTGACATTTTGGCTTTTTATCCCTCTCAACAAACCACTGAATGATACAGACTTCATCATTATTTTCTTTTTATGACCAATGATCTAATTTCTCTCATTAAAATATTCCAATTAGCCTCAAACCAGCACAGCCAGCAGAAGGTCAGAAGGGAGATAAGGGAGCCATGCAAGCAAGCAGAGCCACAGAGAGAAAGTGAAGAAAAAGGGCAAAAGCAAGCGCGTTCTACCCAGTATAAACTATTCAGGAAATGAATGGGATGATATAAATTCCTCTGTTGTTGGTGGTGTGTGTCCTATCCCCAGCTTTATTTACCTTATAGTCAAAGTCTCTGGAAAATTCCTATTCCTGTTTGCAATTAGGAACTAGGCTAAAGTATTAGTTCTAAACCACCATAGTATGAAAGCTTACCTAGGAATGATCTCTTGCTGGACTGGCATGGAAAGAGCTTTGATGTGCCTATCCACCCTTTAATGAAGTTTGAGTGATGGATGGGATGCCAATACATTCTTTAAAATATTCTGCTCATACCCCAGTAGAGCAGGTCTGCTCTCCTTTCTTCTCCCTTCTCTGCTTGCCTTCCCACCCTCAGCAATGGATGCCTTATAATTCAGTCTTTCCTACTTGGTAGGTGCACTCTTTCAACTCCATGTATGACCTAGGGACACATCGTGTCTGATCTGGGAGGAGGTAACTCTTGAATATTAACAAGCTTTCTTGGGTCCAAATCCCCTCCAGGGCTTTATCCTATGGTGCTCCCCCTAGCAGACCTCTGAAGAGACTGAAGTCTGCTCTTTTGAAGTCCAGGATAATGAGCGTGCTGCTCGCTCTCACCCTAAAGATCCCAAACTCCACCATTTCATGGTCACTGTAGCTAAAGCTGCCCTTGAGCTTCACATTCCCCACCGACCACTCCTGTTTAGTGATAACAAGATCCAGCATAAAACTTTTTCATCACTGAGTCTTCAATCACTTAAGAATGAAATTGTCATCAATACATTTCCAGGGAAGTCCTGGCTTACTTGTACTTTGCTGTGCTACCTCTCCAATAGATGTTCAAAGTCAGGTTGTGGTAGGGCTTTGAGCAACCTTGTCTAATGGAAGGTGTCTCTGCCTATGGTAGGGGGGTTGGAATTAGGTAATCTTTAAGGTCACTTCCAGTCCAAACCATTCTATGATTCTATGATGTTAGGGTAGAGGAAGTTCCTCATGAGGACCAGGGTATGTGAACATGCTCCTATTTGTCTGTAAAGAACCTTATCATTTCCTCCTGGTCAAGTGTAGCAGACCCCCACTGTAATATCACCTGTCCCTGTCTTGCTTTAAATTCTCATCTGCAAGCTCTCAGTCATCTTCTTATTCATGCCCAGGTGGAGCTCCTCTGACTCCAACCATCTGGTTGTCACAGCTGTACATGTACAGAAGAGTCAATCTCTGAGTCTTGGAGTAGGTGTGATCCGCTTATGGTCATCTTCTTCTTCGTGACTGGTTTTGGGTGAACACCTTTCTAGACAGTTTGTGTATACACTGTTTACACTTCTCTTAGCTATTATGGTCCAGGTCATTTGCCAAGGCTGGGCCACAAGATCATGCCCACACTGCAGGTCCAGGTTTCTGGTCAATCCTTCTGAGCACAGGATGACTAGAAACTGGAGGCTGTCAAGCAGCATGAAAAGAAAATAGAGCGACAGACTAGAAACTAGAAGAAAAAGAAACCAAGACAGAAAAACTAGACTAGAAACCCACAACATTTTTATCACACCAAATGTTTCAATGATGTGTTTGCATTGCTCTTAGGCCTATTTCTGATTTTTATTCAGGTTCCAAGCAGTCTAGTTTGTTTCCATTTCAGCTCATAGAGTCTTCAGCCCCAAGACAAATCTGTTTTCTGAACTGTGGTGAAATGCATTGCAAAAAGAATGAATCTACTGATTCTGAAAAAACTATTTCCTTCCCAGCAATCTGACATGAACTGATGTAAAACCTACCCACTTTCTTAAAAGTCACTCTGATTAACAGAGGGTAGCATGACGTTTTGAGGTGCTCAGATGACTTTCACATTTACAGTCAGATGTTATCACCCATTATAAATATGCAAACCCAGGGAAAGGATTATAGCTTTTTCTGAACTCATTTATGCACTTTCAGGGTAGAAGGAAAGCTCAAGGGTCTTTAAATGACAATTTATTGTCACAGTTTAACATACTTTCATTTCTAGATCCCAAGAGACTAAAAATATGCCAGATGGATGCTAAGTGGGAATGTTCTCAGAGGTATAGCCTGAGACTTAGCACCACAAAATTGTCAAGCTGAGGCCCCCAGAGAAGTGGATGGAAACATTCTGTAGCATTCCAAGACGTACTTAATATCCTGTTTGCTCTTCCCATATATCCATCTCAAACTCATTACACTAATCTTTTAGTAGTACTATAGGCAGTGCTGTCAAATTTTCCCATTCCACATGCAAGCTTTGGATTATTTAATGTGCATTTCTGAACAACATGCTGTCCTTTCAGGTTGTCCAATAGAGGCATGGATTTAGTGATCATTTTCCTGCTAACCCAGCCACTCTGACACCTCCCTTGTGGCATCTCCTGCATTCCGAGTTTTTTAAGGTATTTTCCAACCTGTGTGGCATGATTCTTTGCCATGTCTTCCACAACTTTTTCATCTTCTCTCCTGTTAAAGTTTCTTGGCTTTTTTCCTCACTTACTGAGCACTGTTTCTGAAATTAAAAGTGCTTGCAGCTGCTCTTTTTATGTTTGTGTTCCTATTCTTGACCAGTCTGCTGCAATTTCTTCTTCTCTGCTGCCAGTATGTAGGTCAGCATTACTTTTGCTCAAGCTGCTGTTAGCAAATGAGCTGGGCCTGAGTGTAAGTTGTACTGATGAACTGGTTGTCTCTTTTGCCAACAATTATTCTGCCTCTTATTAATTCTTGTTTTAACATTCTATATATGCAATGCGCAGCAAAGCTGATCTGCAGTAATAAAAGCTTCGGCTGTTTGCCCTTGTTCTTGGCACCTCCTAGCAAGTTTGGCCTCTTCATCTATTGTATTTTGCTTTTTTCATTCCATCTTTTATTTTCTTTCTGTAATGTGAGACACAGGCAAGTACCCACAGCATGAATACCCAGAGCAAGTATCAAGGCATCTATGTTACATTATTGTAATTTTCCAAACGAACTCCTGCAATTCTCAGCTCCAGCGGTATTTATGTCACCAAAATCAATATTCTATAATGGGGCCATTTGCTGGTCAGGTTTCACTTCATGTATTTACCCTCTTTTTGTGATCCACTTCAAAAAGAGAGTCTTTGTGCCTAAATTGGTTGAGTTTCTGGAGCAGACTGGCCATCTCCTGTCTGTGTTTTACCAAGATTAATAGACATCCCACAAACTTTTATCCACATAGGACATGGGATGCTCTGCCCTCAGTATTTACCTACAGACCAAATAATCACAGAATCACAGAAATATTCTGGTTGGAAAAGACCTTCAGAATCACCAAGTCCAACTGATATCCCTACTCTACAAGATTCACTCTAAACTATATGCCCAAGCATCACATCTAAATGACTTTTAAACACATTCAGGGTTGGTGACTCAACCACCCCCCTGGGCAGCCCATTCCAATCCCTGACCACTCTTTCCACGAAAAAAAATTTCCTAGTGTCCTATCTAATCCTGCCCAGTCACAACTTGAATTATGTTTTGGTATGTTCTATAAAAAAACAACCATATAAAAAATACACTTCCAGGCACTGCTTACTGTAGATTTTGAAGACTTCTTTTGCTGTTATCTGTTCTCAGATGCTGTGATCAGGATGTTTTGCACAGAAGGTCTTCTTGCAAAAAGGGTTCAAGAAACTCACCAACACAGAAACCTCATGGAAATAATACTGATAGAAAATCAGAAGCACATAGAGGAAATGCTTTCCTGGGGTATTTTCCTGAACCTCAAGTCTGACCTCTGCCACAGGCAAACTCTGTCCCCCTTGACAAAAGGAAACAACTTAGTCCCAGATGTTTAATACCCTTTGGTTACACTGCAGCACAAAACATACTTGAAATGAGCAGCAATAAATTTACAATTTCCACACTTGTAAGTCTTATAGTATAGCTACAAGGAAGGATTTTTAAAGTAATACTTTCATGTGTTGCTGGTGTTTTATAAAAAAATATATATAAAGGATATATATTTTTTAAATATAGTAAACAATAATACCTGTGATTATCAATATCAGAAGCCCACTAAATCTAATCTGACTTACCTAAAATTGGGATTTGCCTTCAGGATATGTAATCTCAAGACAGCAGACATGGCTGAAAAGGATTTCCTTGATTTTTCTGCTAAAATCTTTAGGTTTAAAAGATTTTACGCAATCTTGTGTTTGATAAATGTATGTGTAGCCCTCCATCAGCCATTCTGTCTTTACTTTCTATTCATTTTCCATGTTGCATGTATGAAGCTGGTAGTAAATTCTGCAGTCCTTGCAGGGAACAGAAGCTACGATCAGTCTAAGACTGAGCATCAAGTTTCGTGTTTCGCTGTCAGGAACAAGAGAACAGCTGAATCCATGTGGACATGTGTGCTGGTTTGAGGCTACCCACGATATTTTAATTAGAGAAATTAGATCATTGGTTGTAAAAAGAAAATAATGATGAGGTCTATATCATTCATTGGTTTGCTGAGAGGGATAAAAAGCTAAAATGTCAACAATCTGTCCCACTTGGTTCTGCGACGCTGCTCCTGTTCACTTCCTCCTCACTCCACTCTAATATCTCTCCTTGGCTAACACAGGAAACAACATAAGCTTTGTTGACTGGTTGTTTTGGTTTCTGGCTGGGAAGGAAGATAGAGAGGGAGAAAGAGAGGGTAGCTTTGAGCCCTTCTGGGCAGCTTTATTTGGGAGTTTGGATTTCTGTATTATTTCTAATTTGTATATAGCTGTAAATACTTGTAAATACACTGTCTATATATGCTTGTAAATTTTGCTTTGCTGTAAATACAGCTTCATCTTGCTTCCAAATTGTGATGGTTTGAGGCTAATTGAAATATTTTAATGAAAAAAAAAATCCATAGACTGTGAAAAGAAAACAATGGTGATGTCTACTTCACTCACAGGCTTGCTGAGATGTATAAAAAAAAGGACACAAATATAGATAAGGCAGAGAGTCTCTCTCTCTCTCTGGGAGCTGGTGTGCCTGCTGGCCTTCTGCTGTGTAACCCAACTAATCACTCGGCTTCTAACCCCCCTTGCTAATCCTCCCAACTCACCTTGCATGTAAGGCAGACCTTGGGGTAAGGTAGAGGAGTGGAAAGAAGGTGAAAGGGTGATTGAGAGCCTCTCCTGGGGGCTCTGATTTCTGGAAGGGGTATTATGTTTCTGTATTACCTTTAACTTGTACATTTCTGTAAATATTCCTGTATATTGTGTATATATTTGCTTGTACATTGTGCTAAGCTGTAAATATAGCTTCATTCCTTAACTTCCAGTTGGTTGAGTCTAGTCTGGGTGATTTTCATAGAGTGGGGGGGCGGAGAACTCCCAAACCATCTCACAAACCATGTGAGCTAGTATGGTAAATTCCAGAAGTGTGTGTGTGGGGAAGTTCCTAAGCCATCACAACATGCTAAAAAAGCTATGTGATGAGTTTGTTTCTGTCCATCTCTCTCTTTTGTATACAGCATTGCTCTCGGGATGACTTGGGGTGACATGTATTTAGCATAAACAGTATGGTAGGCTCTCTCTTCTGATATGAAGCTGGAACACTTCATTTGAGTGCTTAGCATTAAATAAATATGGTCTCTGGATAAATAACTGGTACTTCAGAAAATGAGGCCACCTTGTAAAGTTCTAAGTGTGGATTTACATGTCTGTTACTATAAATGGCCAGGCCTGAACATTTTAACCCCAGTGCATAAATCAGCAGAAAACAAAACAGAATGGTGAATCTGTGCTTCACTGTTGCAGTAACAAGGGCGATTGAAAACTCTGAGAGAGATTTGCCATGGAGCAAATTTGTCTTCAGTTGGCCATGGGAGAAAATTAAGAGGAGGCTACAGGGAGACCTTCCAGTACCCGAAAGTTGCCTACAAGAAGGATGGAAAATGTTTTAAAAGGCCTGCAGTGACAGGATAAGGGTGTCATGGTAGGTCTAAATGGGCTGAAATAGGCTTACCCAGGCACATTTTTCTGCTCTCCTTGCTTCTGCTATGGGGAGAAGCAGGAAAGAGGACAAAGAACCTGGAGCCACTGAGTCTAAGGACTCTGACTTGCCCAAACGTGTTCCCCTGCTCCCTCGCCTTCTCTGAGGGGGGAAGCAACCACGGGAAAGGAATACAAAAGCCCTGGCTTCACCTAATATGGTCAGGCTTGGCAAAGTGTCATCCTGATTGGTTAAACTATGTCTAAAGGCCCGTTAGTTTCAGGTTGTATTGATAAAAAGGAATGAGTAGGTAGCACGGTGTGCTCCTGATGCTGTACTGCATCCTGAACTGCCTGGAAACTCTGCTGCCTCAACTTTACCAGGAAGGGGCTCTAAATGCCTCCATGTGATTGACCTGCACAGCCAGCGTGACATTGTGCCAAGCCTGCTCATGGCATTGCATTCTGCCTGCCCCTCTGCAAGGCTTCTGATGAATCAGGAATCAAGATAGACCAGACCAGAGACTGTGACAGACTCCCTGCTGCCTGGGAAAACTCCAAAGCTTCTAATGGCTTTGAGACCATCAGCAGAAACCCCTCTACATACTTTGAGTACTATCTGATACTATTTTGTGAGTAAATGTCTAAAGCCTCTCGTAATTCATTAATTGCCTTCTGCCATAAGCAGAAAGGAGCTTCCTGAGTCCCATCTAGTGGATAAGTGGCATGACTAACCGCAAGCAGTATATTGACCTCAGGAAACTTCTCTTCCAGTATGATCTTTGCATTTGCTAGTTACTTCTTAAAGTCATAGAATCATAGAATCATAGAATGGTAAGGTTGGAAGGGACCTCAAGGATCATCTAGTTCCAACCCCCTGCCATAGGCAGGGACACCTCCCACTAGTACAGGTTACTCAAGGCCTCATCCAATCTGGCCTTGAACACATCCAGGGAGGGAGCAGCCACAACCTCCCTGGGCAACCTGTTCCAGTGCCTCACCACCCTCACTATAAAGAACTTCCTCCTAACACCCAGTCTAAATCTCCCCTCAGCCAGTTTAAACCCATTGCCCCTCGTTCTGTCATTGTAGGACCTTGTAAATAATCCTTCCCCAGCCTTCCTGTAGGCCCCCTTCAGATACTGGAAGGCTACTATCAGGTCCCCTCGAAGCCTTCTCTTCTCCAGGCTGAAGAGCCCCAACTCCCTCAGCCTGTCCTCATAGGAGAGCTGCTCCAGCCCTCTGATCATCTTTGTGGCCCTCCTCTGGACCCGCTCCAACACTTCCATGTCCTTCCTGTGCTGAGGGTTCCAGAACTGCACACAGTACTCCAGGTGGGGTCTGACGAGAGCAGAGTAAAGGGGCAGAATCACCTCCCTTGCTCTGCTGGCCACGCTTCTCTTGATGCAGCCTAGGACTCGGTTGGCTGTCTGGGCTGCATGTGCACACTGCAGGCTCATGTTGAGCTTTTCATCAACCCAGACTCCAAGGTCCTTTTCCTCAGGGCTGCTCTCCAGCCATTCACCACCCAGCCTGTATTTGTGCTTGGGATTGTGCCTACCCAGGTGCAGGACCTTACACTTGGCCTTATTGAATTTCATCAGGTTGGCCTGGGCCCAACTCTCCAGCCTGTCCAGGTCCCTCTGGATGGCATCCCTGCCCTCTAGCAAGTCGACTGTGCCACACAGCTTGGTGTCATCTGCAAACTTGCTGAGGGTGCACTCCATTCCTCTGTCCATGTCACTGACAAAGATGTTAAACAGCACTGGTCCCAGCACTGACCCCTGAGGGACACCACTTGTCACTGGTCTCCAGGTGGACATTGTGCCCTTGATCACCACTCTCTGGGTTCGACCATCCAGCCAATTCCTTATCCAGCGAGTGGTCCATCCATCAAGTCCATGCTTTTCCAGTTTGGTGACCAGGATGTCATGTGGGACAGAGTCAAATGCCTTACTCAGGTCCAGGTAGATGACATCAGCTGCCCTTCCCTTGTCCACTGTCGCTGTGACTTCATCATAAAAAGCCACTAAATTTGTCAGGCAAATTTGTTCCAGTTTTGCCTGTTCCATGCACGTGTAAGTAGCCAAGTGGTGCATTTTGAACTTTGTAAGTAAATTTTCTGGTGAGATTTAATGTTAATAAACAATTTCATAATTATTAACAATATTTGCCTGCATATCAAAATTAATATAGATTATTAATTTTGCAGAGTTCATAAAAGAGGGCAATGGCTTCAAAATAGAGAAGAGCAGATTTAAACTGCATGTTAGGAACAAGCAATTTACTATGAGGGTGGTGGAATGCTGGAATAGGTTGCCCTGGGAGGTGAATGGGGACCCAAGATGAGGCTCCACAGGGCTCTGGCTAACCTGGTCTATTTGAGGATGCCCCTGCTGACTGCTTGAGTGGTTCAACAAGATGACCTTTGGAGGTTCCTTCCAGCCCAGACCATTCTATGATCCTATGGTTCCACGATTCTATGATTTTTCCAAGATTTCATTCTAGGTTTTGACTGGAAGGATGTATGAAGATCTAAAATTTCAAGTCAAATGTATTCTAAAAATGTAACTTTGGATAAAGCAAACCCAGGTTATTTTGACTGAATTAAAAATCGATCATTTCAATTCTGGCCCTAGTATGTTTATAAAATAGAATCTGACAACACTGTTTTAAAGCCATATGAAAGTCAGGAAATTAAGTTGAAAACAACCTGTTACTGCAGAAAATTTTCACTCTATTGAATCAGTAGTTTCCAATGGAAAATATCCATTAAATACCTGTTTGACCAAGACTGCATGAGATCCCACACCAAGAAGAAGCTGAAGCCCTCATGCTCAAAAGCACATAAAGACTTGTACCTTCTGCTGTGGTGAACACACTATTACATCCATGATTGAGCAACACTAACAAGGACTTTCACCCTGTCATTGTCACTGAATCCAGTGATAAACAGTCTAGATACGGTGAGATGTTCTTACTTCTGATACTTAAAACCAAGCAAAGTGTTTATTTTTAAACTATAAATTTAAAATAATTGTAGTTGGGCAGGTCTGATATTAATTACTGCAATTCACTTTCAGTGAAACTCCTAGGATATGTTTTAATTGGATTCCAATGTTTTCTTTTCTAAAGTGACAGCTGGAGTCCCGTCTGGCCTCATTTCTCACAACACAATCTATTTTTGCATTATAATAGTTCCAAAATGGTTATTAGTATTGTTGGTAGTGAAAAACAGTAACGTTTCAGCCTGGACAATTTCATCCAGTCTTCAAATAAAGCTGACTCAACTTTCAGTGTGCTGTTCCTTGGCATACTGAAAATTATGCAGCAGGGAAAGGAACAACAACTAGCCAGAGAAAACTGCATAATTGCTTAGTGTGTGAAAATAACCCTTGAATATAGCTGATTCAAGTGCATAAAGCACTAAAAATAGAAATTGCATCAAATCCCACTATTAGTTTTCTTTAAGGTAATGACCCAGATTCACTGCTTATGACATCATTTTCCACAAGTAACCACTGTACTCAGATCATTAGAAAGATGGAGTATTGAACACAGAAATATTCAGCACATTACCTGTTCCAGGAGTAGTCCCCTAGCCCTGCACACTAGCACCAAAAGCAATTTCCCTCACCAGAGCCAGGGTAGAGAGGTTATTTACAACCCCTGCTGTATCTCAGAGTGGTGATTTGCAGGAACTGGCCCACCCCAGGAAATCATCAGTCCAAAGGACAGAAGGAGGTTTAATGCCATGCAAGTTATTTCCTCTCTCTGTTTAACCTACAAATACCTTATGATTTTCTCTACAATACCTTGAATCAGAGGGAGATAAAGCCACCTCCATTTAAAATTAGGCCTAGCTGTAAAGGCATCATATGTAACAGGAGTGATGTCATTTATTTGAGAGCTTTTGGACTGGAGTAGGTAATGCTGATGACAGATTAAAGACACAGAGAAGCTGAGTGGACTGGCCTACTTAGCACAAGTTGGTAATGACATATGCAAAATCTACTTCAAGCATCACTTGCAGATGAAGTAGTTCCCAATATGAAACATGAACACATGCCAAGTGTCCCTATTTTGACCACAGAAAAACTGTGTTAAGCCCATGACACAGGTTCTTTTTGCCAATTTCATTATTGAACAGAGAAAACGCTTCTTCAAAGTGCAGCTGTCCCATCTATTCACAGTCTGCATCTAGATGCCGAAGGCTACAGAAAATAAAAAAGAATGTTCAATGATTAAGGGAGTTGAACATCTTCCTTATGAGGAGAGACTGAGGGAGCTGGGGCTTTTTAACTTGGAGAGGATAAAGACTAGAGGATGACCTGATTAATGTTTATAAATAAGTAAGGTGCAAATGCCAGGAGAATGGAGTCAGCCTCTTCTCAGTGATGCCCAGTGACAGGACAAGGGGCAATGGATGGAAGTTGAGGCATAGGAGGTTCCATATGAACCTTCAAAGGGCAATGGGTTTAAACTGGAAGAGGGGAGATTTAAACTGGATGTTAGGGAGAAGTTCTTTACAGTGAGGATGGTGAGGCATTGGAACAGGTTGCCCAGAGAGGTTGTGGCTGCTCCCTCTGTGGAGGTGTTCAAGGTCAGGTTGGACGAGGCCTTGAGTGACCTGTACTAGTGGGAGGCGTCCCTGCCTATGACAGAGGGTTGTAACTAGATGATCCTTGAGGTCCCTCCCAACCTTACCATTCTATGATTCTATGATTCTAACCTGAGGAATATTTTTTTCCCCTGTGAGGGTGACAGAACACTGGAACAGACTGCCCAGGGGGGTTGTGGAGTCTCCCTCTCTGGAGGTACTCAAGACCTGCCTGGACATGTTCCTGTGTGATCTGGTATAGCATAACCTGCTCTACAGGGGGATTGGACTAGATGATGTCTTCAGGTCCCTTTCAGTCCTTTCTGTGATTCTGTGTGATTCTGTGGTTTTCCAACTCATGGAATTCCCCTTTAATTTATCACAAGTTCACGTTTGTGTTACTGTTGTGATTTTAGTGAACGCTCCTGTGGAAGGATCAGCATTCAAAACCCAGGAGAACAGTGTTCCAAATCAGAGGAACCAGAACTGGAGACCAGAGCATAAATGCTCAAGATGACCTGTTTGCAGAGCAGCTGCAGACCTACACAGATTCTCAATGAAGAGTGTATTTAACAAATTGATGACACTTACAGGCAAAGATCTTGCAGTGTCTTAAGAAGTCAGGGAATGGATTGGTGCAAAGTGTTGTGGTACAGTGTTTTCAGCAAATAGTTGAGTTTCTGAGCAAATAATCCACTGTGAAGTACAGCTTGACTGCAGGCCTCACCACAGGGGCTAATATGCTCTAGCCTGTAATTACTGAGCACTGCCTATTAGTTTGGAAGTATTCTGCAGGAGAGGAAAGTGTTTAATCCTCCATAGTGTCCTCTTGGTCAGATTATCATGAGCAGGCATATGCTACAATCTGGTTGGCAGTATTTTGCCTTTCTGGGCAACTGCATGTGCTTTGTATGCAAGTTTCAGTCATGATGGTTGGACTCAACGATCTTAGAGGTCTTTTCTAACTGGAACAATTCTATGATTATATAAAACACACATGGTTTTAGCTCCAGTAGGAGCTGCTCCCCTCTGTGAAGGGTGATGGTGTTTCCAGAATCTAGAACATGCTGTTCTTCTCTTTCCTGGCATCAGTAGCCAGATTGTTTGAAGCAAATAGAAATACAAGACCAAGTGCAAGGTCCTGCGACTGGGCCGAGGCAATCCTAAGCACCAATATAGGCTGGGCAGTGACTGGCTTGAAAGCAGCCCTGGGGAGAGAGACTTGGGGATGCTGGTGGATGAGAAGCTGAACATGAGCTACCAGTGTGCACTTGCAGCCCAGAAAGCCAACTATGACCTGGGCTGCATCAAAAGTGTGGCCAGCAGGTGGAGGGAGGTGATTCTCCCGTCCTACTCTGCTCTGGTGAGACCCCACCTGGAGTGCTGCATCCAGTGCTGGAGCCCCTATTACAAAAGGGATGCGGACATGCTGGAGCATGTCCAGAGAAGGGCCATGAGGATGCTCAGAGGGCTGGAGCACCTCTGCTATGGGGAGAGTCTGAGAGTGTTGGGGTTATTCAGTCAGGAGAAGAGAAGATATCACTGTTGTAGTCATGACAGACAAAAACAGCAACACAAGGATGTGTGGACAGCAAAGTAGCCAAAGCCATTTATCGCTACAGCAGCTGTCTTTTTATATGCCACTCTACAAATTGTGGTAACTCTGTAAGTCATGGAATACAATGATTGGATAACATATTGTTTTTAACATTCTTATTGGATAACGGTGAGGTGTTGGCTATCTTGGCACAGCCTACTTGCAGTTCTTTGTTCTAAGTTTGCTGTGCTTATATGCAAATGTCACACAAGGCAAGCATACAGGTTTACTATGTTTCTAATCTTAATCTTTCTGCATCAAGGGTACACAGGGGTACGTTCAAGAGATGTTATTTATCAGGTCTAGCTGACTCCCTTCCTTGGTTCCCATAGACGGTTCCGAGTACACCTTATTGTGGTCTTGCAGTATCTGAAGGTGGCCTACAGGGAAGCTTGAAAGGGACTTTTTAGGATGTCATGTAGTGATAGAACCAGGGGATAGCACGGAGTAAAACTAGAGGTGAGTAGATTCAGATTGGATGGTAGGAAGTTCTTCACCATGAGGGTGGTGAGACACTGGAAAGGTTGCCCAGGGAGGTGGTGGAAGTTTCATTCCTGGGAGTTTTTAAGGCCAGGCTGGATGCGGCTCTGGGCAACCTGATCTAGTGTGAGTTGTCCCTGCCCATGGCAGGGGGATTGGAACTAGATGATCCTAGAGGTCCCTTCCAACCCTGACAATTCTACTATTCTATGATTTTGTACCACACCAGAAGAGAAGGAAATGGATCTCCAGGACACGACAGAGGAGCTCTTCTGTGTCAGACTTACAGGTCTACACAGCCCAGTGCCTCGTTTGTGACAGTGACGAGTGCAAAGATACAAGAGTGGTATGAAGCGATATAACTCTGGTCTGACTCTCCTGAGCTACGATTTGCTAACAGCATAGAAAACAATTTCAATCACTTCCAAAAAGTTTTCTTTCTATTATACAGAATAAAACTGAACTTAGATCCTAAACCTGTACATTTGTAGATGACTAATTTCTTTCCACTTGGTGAAATGCCTGAGGGGAAGAGGAAAAACAGACTAGCTATGCTTTTTTGTTGTCATCTAATTAAGCTCTGTAAACATTGAAGGTTTTCCCCCCCTCTTTTCATTATTGTTCTCTATCTTCATTAACTAGCAGCTTTGGACATGGGACTTTTCAACAACAGATTCCTTAGAGCAGTCAGAGATTTAGCTGCTCACAGAGCTGGTCCTGAATTCAAATTAGAGGTGCATTCTTCTTCTGGTTTTGGGATCTGATCAGAATTCAGATTATAATCAGAAAATAATCAGGTCCCTGGATATTTCCCTGTGGGTGTCTCAGGGGAACACACAACCTGGATAATTAACCAGACAGCCTACTGGAAACATCTGTAGGTGAATCTTAGGGTCAAATGTCAGAAAAGCAGCCTACCAGCAAACCCGAGAAGTGCATTGGGAACCATTACCACCTTCTTGAGAGAAGCTTATAAAAATCTAACCCTGTGAAGAAGCTTCTTCCACAGCAACTAAAACAGCAGAAAGAGACTGAAGGATTCCTCCTCTACCATGTTGCTCCACAGAGTTTATATCTTCTGTTGCTAAGCTGGCAGCTATCATTGTTAATTGAATCAGGAGCCTAATAAACTCAGAGACTCACTATGTAAAAAACAGTGTTTTGCTTTTTGTTAGAATGGTTTGTTTCTCTCTGCTTTTCTCTTTTCAGTGCCTTCCTCTGCTTGCTTTAGCAGTGATTATTTACAACCTGTGCAACAATGACAGCTTGCAATTGGGCATTTGAGATGCTTTATGCTAAGTTTGTGTTTCACATTTACTATGGAGAAGTAGTAACATCTTTGTGTTTGAGTTTGCAGCTATATTGTTCATCACAAATCTGACTCTGTTTTCTCTTGCAATACAAAGGAATAGGAAGAAATGTTCTTGTAGCTTGACATTTCTGGAGTCATAGATGTATTTATGGGCCTGCACAAGACTTAAGACACTAGACCAAAAATCCTGTTTCTCCCTTTGTGACAGAACTTCTCTTAAAAATTATAAGTAGTATATGATGATCTCCAAAGTGCAAAGGAGAGTGTGCAAATCCCTTTGCATTATATTCAGAAGACTTATGTTTTTGACATCAGCAATATTTCTATAGTGCCTTTATCTAATCATATATTCCTCTAGATGTATTTCCTTATGCTGGTTCTCTGTAAGTGGATGAAGCTCACCTGAGCTTTTCTATATAGGCTGGCTTCAGAGATAATTCTAAGCCACACTATGAAATGAAGCTGTTTTCATTCCCACCTACACACACCTCACATAAACAAGTTCCGAAATCTAATGTCAAAATAAACCCTAAGTCTCTATAGGTTAAAAAATGAGATTAGTCTTCTTCTGTAGAGTTAACTCACCCATTACCTGGGGCTTTCCTCACTTTGCAGTTGATAGGGATGGGAACAGAAACATCTTCAGGGATGTGGGGACTCTCTGTTTTGTTACTAAGCTGGAAAACAGCAGAAAGGGCTCCATTGATCTAGAAACACTGGGTATCTGAGAGCCACTGTACAACACACTGGGAAAGGAGTATCTTTAAAATAGAGTCCCTAATTCTGGCTCACATCACCTCATTTTCAGCTGTGGCTCCAGCCTCAGGAAGTTGATCCTAAAGCTGTGCTTTGCCTTCTAGCTCCTTCAGAAACACACTTCTTGTTTCACTGAAAAAGCAATCTGAGAAGCCATCATAGAAGAGGTTTTTCTAAATAATTTTTGTATTGTCTGAGAGATTTTTCAGTGATGACAGACTGAGTCATATTTAGAAACATCTATTAAATACCTTTTTAGATAGGTATGAATTATCATAGCACACTGGAAAAGCTATGCTGAAGTAATTGCCTAGATCAGATTTCATTTTGTATTCCTTTCAATATTCCTGTATTTATTTGTAATTTCCAGGGAGGTTCTTCATGTTTTCTGTATTCTGCCTTAAAGACAGCAAAGCTCATTCAACTCTGTTTGCAGACTCAATTAGTTGACATGACATGAATGGTCATCCATAGTACATAATTGAATTCATTCTGCTTCTTACATTTTTCTTCTCAGAAGCAGCTGTTGCTATAGGAAGAAATGCAGTATCATTAGCTCTGTACAGATGACTTTGGAGGCAAGCAAGACAACAGAGTGAAGAGTACTTCTAAGGCCTGTAGGAGATTCATTTTGAAAGTAATTAATCTTCTACATCTATATATTTGGATTTAATTTCCCTCCTAAGAAATTACTTGGAGACAAATTTTCCACAGTATTTAATACTTAAAACTCAGAGAGGAGTCCTTAATGTAATTTGTTTGGTTCCAACATACTAATTTCATGTCCTATAGATTCACAGTGATACTTTTAAAGACCTATTATGCTCTTGAAAATGCATGGGGTGCCTATCTGCAGCTCTGGGTCTGCACACACCTCAAAGAATTTGTTCCTCATGAATCATTATTCAGCAGTCTCAGAAAGAGTTAACAGCCTCTATCGAATACTCCTAAACAGATGCTTACATCTGCCATCCACAAAGGCACTAACTGGCAAGCTGATAAGCAGCTTCAGCGACAGGACTGGTGGCTATTTGGGATCAGAGGCAGCTAGAACCCTAGGGATGGATTCTCTGTCTGACCTTTCTCTACTGAACTTGACAGATCACATAATTTTTGCAACAAGAATTACTGAGGGTAAAAAACCACTCAAAACTTATTTATCTAATTTCACATTACTCTGGGGGGAAAAAAAAATATTTCCTTATCTCTTGAAACATTTTAGGCTAAAGAAATATTTTTGAGAAAAAAAAAGAAGATCAAAACAAAACCAAACCAAAACAAAACAAAAAAACCCCAAACCCAAAAGTGTCATAAGCAGGCTTCAGCTTTACTCAATCATTGAACGAATAAGAGGTTTAATAATGTCTGAATTTTTTCTAATCTCATTTCCACTGCTGCATGTTGGCATGATAAGTGCACACAATAAATAACAAATTATACTACTACTGCTTAAGATCTTAACTGTGGTCCGTTTATAGGGAAAACAGTACAGAGACTGCTTCAAGTTAGTCTAGAGGATTGACTCATGACCAACAGCTCTTTGCCAGAATTGGAATTGTGATAGGTAGTTCTGTGTCATTCTCCAACAATTGCCTGTAGGTGTCTCTTGGTCGTTGTAGGATTCATTGAGCATCAACTACACTGGCCAATCTCCTGTGCCTCTTGCTGTCATCAGCAACATGCCTGCTTCTGACGTGTGTAAATCCCAAGTACAGCTAGAGAAGAACAGGCAGTGAGGAGGAGCTTCTGCATTGTAATCTCCTCAACATAGCTCTCTAACATCCCAGAGAAGTCTGTAAATCTGAAGAGCAGGAGTTCAAGGGATGATACAGAGCACATGGTGTTTCCCTTTAGCTGGACCAAGTAGGTGAAAAGAGAAATAACAATGCAGAAGGAGGCTTCATTAAAACTTTCCCAAACAGTTGCTATAGTAAGCAAAAAACAAAGAAAGAAAGAAAGAAAGAAAGAAAGAAAGAAAGAAAGAAAGAAAGAAAGAAAGAAAGAAAGAAAGAAAGAAAGAAAGAAAGAAAGAAAGAAAGAAAGAAAGAAAGAAAGCAACTTGACTGGAAATTTAACTTACACCAGCTTTTGTGATCAAAGGTTGATATTCAGTATGTTGGGACTTAATTTCAGTAAATTTGAGAGACAACCAATACAGTGGAGGAAGGGAAAAAGAAAAGAGGGAGGGAGGGAGGAAGACAAGGACAGATTCTTATATCTAATGCAAGGTAGTCTAAGTGCTACAGCCACTACAAGAAAATCCACTTCAAAACAATAAATTATGCAGTGCTCTCTGCTTATTGTACATCCTCGTAGGCAGCATTACTGTGATTTGAGGGAAGCACAGAGAGTATTGCTGTTTGCAAGGATCTAATTCAAATAATTAATTATGAAAAATGTGAAGAGAAGAAAAGAGAATGAAAAGGGGGAAGGGACAAGATCTTTCACTTTGTATCTTTGACCTTTATCCTCCAGTCCGAAGTGAATCAGCTATACAGTTCTACCTGGCCAGCTTCAGTAACCTTGCTACCTTAAAGCTATGCACTTTGGAGATGGTGTGCCATTGGCCACTGCTTCATTCTGCACCCAGTTTAGCTTGCTCTCCTTTTTGATTCTCCTGTGTGCAGTCATCTTGAACAATCCAAGCAACTGAATTCAGAAATAAATAATATTTTTTAAAAAGTAGACCTCTCTTTATTTCCACATCCCTTAGTACTCTGCTTTCAACAGAAGAACACTACCATTCTGCTATGTTTTATACCTCTGATTGACTTTGCCTCTGAGTTGGTTCCATCTGTTTTGGAACTCATTGCAACCATGAGCTCCACAATTGAAATAGTGCCTTGTGGAAAACAAACAAACAAAAACCAGAAACCAAAGCCATTCCATATTTGTTTGGTTGGTCTTTTCTTCAGTTGTTTGCTGCCGAAGCAAATATTTGTTTGCTTGCTAGTGTCACGTTATGAGTTGTTACTTTAAGGAAATTCCATTAAGTTGAAAGTTACACAAGGGGTGAAGGATAAAGCCCTCTTTCTGTTCCCATCTAATAATGACCTTTTCACTTAGACTACTGAGTTGAGAGGTAGCAGTGTTGGAAAAAAGATGTCACGAATCTAAGTCTCAATTTATGGATTCAAATTAGGAACAAAGTAAAACATTAGCAAAAGTTCAAACGCTGGTTTACAAACCAAGCCCTTGTAATGTTACTGGGAATTACTGAGTGACTTCTTTTTTTAACCTTTTTTTCCCCCTTCTTTTTACAGTCTCCACATTAAGTAGAATTTCTACTAATTCCTCTAATTGTTTTCACTTAGTTGAGGAAACGATGACAAGTGAGAACTGTACTGTGAGAAAGAAGTAACCTTTATGCATCTGTTATTGGTATATGCTGACTCAGGAAACTATGAAAAGATATCGATGACATAGTTTTGAAAATAGTGCTACATTTATGAGCAGATCTGGAGTTTATGGCATGATTAAATCTAGTGATTCAAAGTCCCTGGTGCAAAACCCGCTGCTCTGAATGGCTGAGCAATGCATATATTCCAAAGCACAGCTCCCAGTTTCTCCCATGACATTTGACATGAGATTTCCATTTTAAACATGTTGTTTATCTGAAGACAAAGCAGGAGAGATATCTGCTGTTATTGAATTTGACAGTTTGTCACAGTTTTAAGATAAATGAGTAAAAAACCCAAAAATACTCAAACAAAACTAAATGTAAATGAAACAGTCAAGTAATGCTTAAGGGCTGTGAGTTGACAAATCTGTCCATACCATTATCTGTGCTTGCAAACATCCAGAGAATTTGAATAAAGAGAAGCATGAGAAATGGATTCAGAGAAGGCATTTGAAGAAATGGGAAGATATTAACCAAACAGGACTTCAGAAATAAAATTGGGAAAATATTCCTAATGACAACATTTTCTCAACTGAAGAAGAACTCTCAAGAGGAAAATCTGTAATTTCTCTTGTTCCAATGACTTGAAAGTGAACTTGAAGTACAGGCAATTATATAAACATATAACAAGTCTCTTACACTGTATTTATATTCTTCTGTATTACTGTTTCCGTTACCCTGTGCTGCACAATTACTACCTATAGCCAGACAGAAATCAGCCTAGGAAAACGGAAAGAATACAAATGTAAGAATAAATAATTAGCTCTTAATGTTTTGCCTCCTCTACAATATATTTATTTGCAATAAATACAGTTTAGTGACAGAGGCCCAGGGCCTGGAATTCTCTTTCTTTCACAGGTCAATAAATGTGCATTCAATTAGATGCTGAGAGAGTCCCAAGAGGATGACAGGAACATGCTTCACTTCCGTTTAAGTAGACTGTTCCCAGGCAACATGTCCTTCTGTTCATGGTGAGATACAGGAGACTGCAGCTCCAGGCTTGGTCTCCTAACCCCTAACTCCCAACCATATTTGGATTATTGTGCACCTGGGATCCCACTGAGAGCACAGACATGCATCCTGCCTTAAAAATAGGCTTGGAGTAGAGGAGGACCTGAGATCGCTTCTTGCTCATGGAAATCCTGTAGCCTTTGCAGTCCAGAAGACTCACTCCCCTAACCCACTGGAGTTATTTACACCACCCTTGGTTACACCATCTTCTGCTTCCCTGCTAACTGGGTGAACCAGGAGAGGTACAGCACTGCTTTCAGCAGCCAAACTCTGTTGAGGAATATATCCACAGGCATGTGGGTAGCTGCAGTACTCAGGAAGGGACTTTTGGACCCCCTTAACAAGACGCCAGGGTGGGTCCTACAACTGGGAAAGTCCCATTGCTGAAATTTTCTGGAAGTGTCTATCTGGAAGGGAGGTAGTGAGAGGGTGCACAGGGGAGGGAGCCGGATGATCTTGGCCCAGAGTGAGAGGAGGCAGGATGGACAAACTGTCCTAGACTACCTGTGGAAGGGTTTGACAAGGTAGGGGCCCACAGGCTGTGCAGAGATCTTCTGTAGGAGAGCTTATGGCTGCCCTAGCGACTACACTGTCTCTAGCAGCACAGGGATTTGATCTCCATCTGCTTCCAGGGAGCAGGGAGCAGAGTAAAAAGAGCTGACAATATGATTTGTCCCGAGTGCCCAGCATCCCATTGTAGTACTTGAATGAGAAGATAACTCATTCCACACCTGCCTCAGACTGGCAAGTTGCTTGCAGGGAAGAACCATTTGCATGATTTGTTCTCATCTAAAAAAAAGAAAAAAGAAAAAAAAAAAAAAGAAGAAAAAAAAAGAGGCAAATCAGCATCTTCCTCCTCCAGCCCATCTGCATTCAGTAGTTCCTCTTACCCGCTCCTCCTGCATCAGGACCTGATGAAATTGATGCCTGAAGAACTTCATTGAGTACCTCATTGAGTACCAGAGCAAACACCAGGACTTACTGTCTTGTTCTCTTGGACACTTACCACTAACTAGCCTACAATTGTAACATACAGCTGCTCTTCCCAGGAGGTCTAACAACATAAGGATATGTGTAGTTGTATTGAGTGAGACTAACACATTTAACCTAGTATATTGTCTTGGATGTAACTACCAATAAGGACATATAAAAGTTTGGATTTTTTTTTTCCCCAGAATAACATCGCTATGAGTCCAGTGGTCTTTCTAGGCAATTAATTTCTCAGTCACAGAGAATTTGATGTATTTAATAACTTTCAATATGCTTTTCTACCTAGAATTTGCTCTCTGGGATAAGGTAGAGGGGTTAAAGAAGGCGGAAGGGTGTTTGGGAGCTTCTCCTGGGGCCTCTGATTTCTGGGAGGAGTATTGTGTTTCTGTATTACCTTAACTTTGTATATTTCTGTATATGTCTGTAAATATTAATGTATATTGTGTATATATCTGCTCGTATGTTGTGCTAAGCTGTGAATACAAAGTTTCATTCCTTAATTTCCAGCCAGCTGAGTCTAGTCTGGGTGTTTTTGATAGTGGGGCGGTCAGGTAACTCCCAAACCATCACATAAACCAATATCCTTATTATCATCCCACACCCAGTGCTAAGGAGTTTGACAGAAAATCAATGTATTGCCTTTTATAGCCATTCAGTTTGACCCACCTATGATAGATACATCCAACGTGTCATTTCTAGATGTCATCTCTGAATATCTGCATGTAAGCCATACTTAGGGTTTGGGGTAGTGATACATACATCTTTTTTAGGAAATGGGCAGAGGATATCCCATCAGATCACTTTAACTTGTTCACAAAGTCACTGATATAGTTAGACCCATGACTTCTGTATGCTAAACTCCATATGTTATCATCCACCCTGAAAGCTATCTGTGGCCTCATGATGTTGTGTAAATCAAATAAAAGAGGACTCCATATGGAAATAAAAGTAATAAATTTAGCTTTCTTGTGTGTTCAAAAAACTCACTTATTTTGGTATCCTTATTTGGCAGCTCTTATGCTTATGGTGAAATAGCACACAAAATTGTGGAGATATTTGTGTTTGCCTTTGGTGATCTACCTGTGATTTAATGGAATAAAAAGACAACTTTTATTACTGTGCAGTGGAGAGGAGTCCATTGCACAGTATTAAAAGTAGCAAAATACTTAAGGAAGCTTTATCAATGTTCTCTGTCAGAGTCACCCAGATTTACAGGTGTACCTGCTCACCTCCACAATGGATAGGCCTTTGGGTTCCTCTGTGGAGCACAGAAGTCATTTCTATGGTCTTAGCTGTGCTGCGCCTCAGCCAAACCATGATGGGGCCATGCAAATCAACCCCTGCACCTTTGCAGCTGTTTGGTACAGGCCCAGGCACTGTGCACCTACACTTGGCACCTCTCTGGCTTATATTGTGAGTGCCATAGTCTGCTCTCCGTAAAGGTGGTTGCAGGTCCCTTCCCCCATATTTTTTTCTTCTTGATTCTGTCTCTTGCTTCCTGTGTCAAAACAAAGATCCAACACCAAGAAACCGCCTTACAACTATTAATATTCTCAGAAAGTGGGCTAAATAGATCAGAGGTGAGGTCCAGAGACAAGGCATGCCTTCCTCTGCTCCTGGTCCGTAGTCTACATTGAAGTAAACAAGAGTTTCCTCTTTACCTGGCTGCCTCATGCACCCTGCTCTGAGAGTAGACCGAGGATTAGCTTTGGCTCTGTCTAATACCCCTCCTGTATTTTATGACCATTTAGTGAGAAATCCCAGTACTCACCGGCAGCACCACAAATACATCTCTTCACACCCAACACCAGCAGCAGCACCTATGAGTTTTCAGGGTAGCAACACCTCCCCCTACCCCGTCATAGTCGGCCCTACCTGTTCAGACCTAAGAGGAGGGTTCAAGCATTTGCTCCACCACACACTAGTAAGGGGGACTTGTCTTTCTGTTCTGTAGCTACGTATTTACCCAACACTTTACATACACAAACAGTCAGCCCACAAGCACAGATGGTGCATGATTCACTCCAGGGCTCTTGACAACTGCTGCTTGCTTTGGATTGGGCCCACAGCACTGGGAAATTGCTGCAGGCAGTTGTACAATTCAGAAATGATTTTGCAGCCAAAGGCTCCAGCTGCCCTTCCCTGAGTGGCAGCTTGCAGTGAGGAGACCAGCACAGACTAATCAGACTACGAATGTCTCCTTATCTCTGACAACAGAAAGTGGAGGAAAAGAACTCATGACTTGAAGGACCACATGATAGATCAGCAATGCAAACTCCTGCAGCCTTCCTTCAGTCCTCCTGGTGCCTGTGGTCCCTCTGGTACTTGATACATCCTGCTGGATCCAGGACCAGGCTGGGAGAAGCAAACATGTCAGCAGATGGGTCACTGGCCCTTCTGCATCTGGAAATGTTCAATGCAATTAATTCCTGGACAGATGTAGCTTTATGATTTACTTGTACCACAAGCTGAGATTTGTATGTTGGCATGTGGATGCTTTTCACTATTCACAGAACTACAGAATGATAGCAGCTGGAAGGGACCTCTGAGGATCATCTAGTTCAACTCCCTTGCTTAAAGTAGGTTTTCCTATAGCAGGTTGAGCAGAACAAATGCAGGCAGGTTTGGAAGTCTTTAAAAATGGAGATTCTACAACCTCTCTGGACAGTCTGCTCCAGTGGTCTGTCACCCTCGAAATAAAGAAGTTTTTCCTTATGTTTAGGTGGAACATCTTGTGTTCTAGTTTGTACTTATTGCCCTTTGTCCTATCGCTGGGCATCAGGAGAGATTGCACCTCCTCAGGTGCAGGGCTCTACACTTGCCCAACTTGAACTTCATTAATTTTCCCTCCACCCAAGTCTCCAGCCTGTCCTGATCTTTCTAAATGGCAGCACATCTTCTGGTGTGTCAGCCACTTCCATTTTTGTTTGCTGAGGATATGCTTCATCTGTTACTTTTAACAGTTCTAGAGAGGTTGCTTACTTTTAGCACCTATAAGATACTGAAAATCATGTGTCAGGTCTGCAGATTGGAAGTTTGAGCAGGTAAGGGTTTGTGAGTGTGATGTCATGGTCATTCAGTGACATGCGGGATGAATGTTTTCCTACCACTGACTTTTGAGAACAAACTCTGTGGTACACATAAATGCTTCTCTTTTGGTGACACACAGCCACATGACCTTCTAAGAACTTTGCAATCACAGCATTTACTTTACTCTGCTCTCATCAGACCCCATCTGGAGTACTGTGTACAGTTATGGAGTCCCCAGCACAGGAAGGACATGAAAGTGTTGGAGTGAGTCCAGAGGAGGGCCACAAAGATGATCAGAGGGATGGAGCCACTCTGCTATAAGGACAGGCTGAGAGAGTTGGGGCTCTTCAGCCTGGAGAAGATAAGACTTCCAGG
>VWZE01004252.1:47216-87704 GCA_013396675.1 Eubucco bourcierii
CCACTCTCTGGGTTCGACCATCCAGCCAATTCCTTATCCAGCGAGTGGTCCATCCATCAAGTCCATGCTTTTCCAGTTTGGTGACCAGGATGTCATGTGGGACAGAGTCAAATGCTTTACTCAGGTCCAGGTAGATGACATCAGCTGCCTTTCCCTTGTCCACTGTCGCTGTGACTTCATCATAGAAAGCCACTAAATTTGTCAGGCAAGATCTGCCCTTGGTGAAGCCATGCTGGTTCCCACCAATCACCTCTGCTTTGTTTTCCATTTGCCTTAGCAGGACTTTCAGCAGGATCTGCTCCATGATCTTGCCAGGCACAGAGGTGAGGCTGACTGGTCTGTAGTTTCCAGGGTCATTCTTTTTACCCTTCTTGAAGATGGGTGTTATGTTTGCCCTCCTCCAGTCAGCAGGAACTTCACCAGTCTGCCATGACTTTTCAAATATGATGCACAGTGGTTTGGCAACTTCATCTGCCAGTTCCCTCAGGACCCGTGGGTGGATCTCATCAGACCCCATGGACTTGTGCACATTCAGGTTTCTTAGGAGCTCATAAATGTGATCTTCTACTATAGTAGGCAGATTTGCCTACTCATCAGCATCTATGTGAGGAGTGGATCAGGCCAATCTCTTTTTGGTGGTGTGCAGTAGCAAGACAAAGAGCAACAGGTACAAACTTGAACACAGAAGGTTTCCATTCAACATGAGGAGAAACTTCTTTACAGTGAGGGTGACAGAGCACTGGAACAGGCTACCCAGAGAGGTTGTGGAGTCTCCTTCTCTGGAGACTTTTAAAACCCACCTGGGTGCATTCCTGTATGAACTACCCTAGGGGATCCTGCCTTGGCAGGGAGGTTGGACTCAATAATCTCTGGAGCTCCCTTCCAACCTCTAAGGGTCTGTGAATCTATGGTTCACTTTTATTGCCAGAAACTCAGAGCATTAAACAAAAAATCCTCAACTTTTTTGGCCAAGATCTGATAAATATTACTTTGCCTGCTGAGATTATTTTCCATCCATTGTTCCTTTTAGAAGTTAAGAGTCATCTGCTTTGCCATACTGACTGTGTCACTCCAGCTGAACTACAAGCTTGTTTATGCTGTGTACATTTAAAATAAATTTGGCAGGCAGAATAGTGGGTTCTTCACACACACATAAGCCTTGTGTCTCCCAGACTGTGGCATACTAAGAGTAGGTAAATGATTCTCCAAGAAAGTGATCCCGTGCAAACAGGACACCTTAACAACTACTTCATATAGGCCCAAAGTTTGTATCATTATTTAAGAACCCCAAGTGTGAAAATGTCACCTTTCCTGTTTCAAAAACCAAAAGAACCAAAAGTGCTTGTATTAGATGTTTTTAAATTTGTTATTCACAGTCTCAGACTCAGCTGCGTTCGGGCAAAGGCTGCTTTTCATGCCAGGTGGTCAAAAGTGCTAGCTGTGACTAAGAAAGGTACTGCAGAAATTTAGTGAGGTGTCAGTTCATCACTTTACTGCAGGAACTTTGCTAGGCATCAGTTCATCGCTTTGCTACCCACTTAGTTCCAGACACTTTTCACCAGAGTTCTGTCAGAATCTGCCAGGAGTTAGTGATGAGTAACATTAATACTGGAAAGTGAAAAATAAGGCCTATAAAATTAGTCAGTAATTCATTCAATAGTTGACAGAGCAAAAGGGAACCATCAACATTTTTGTAATAACCCTATATTTCAGATATGCACCATTGTCACAATGCTATTGCAAGCACTGATTTTTCAGACCCCTCTGGCTTTACATTTCCACAAGCTGCTAACCAAGACAGAATATTACATAGCTGATTAAAACTATAGTGGATATTCCTACCAGCACTTATGCTGTGACATGGGCATAGTCCCAAAGACTTGAGTCAGGCCAGAAATGCAATCCAGCCTAGTCACAGCTCAAAACCAGAGGCAGTGTCCTGGCACAGCATGGCTGATCAGCCGTCACACAACTTTTGCAGCATGCTCAGCACAAGGTACTCCGAAACACCCCTGCTGAGTATGCTGCAAAAGTTGCCTATGTGTCAACACACAGAAGTCCTAAGAGGGATGTAAATGTGGGGTTTTACTTAGTAAACAAGAGCCTTGCCCATAGCACTGAAGAAAAGGACAGCATCTTTTTCTTCTTTCTCCACAGCAGCTGACAGTGATGGGGAATGACCCTTCTTCACTCACTGAATCAATTTACAGTCACCATTTCTTTTGCTTGGTTATTTTCCTCTTAGCTGTTTGTCTTTTTCTGCCCTTTAGTTCACTCATGTGAAAGTACTGGGGCAACCATTCCAAAAGAGAAGCAGAAAGCTGTAATCAGAATGAGCAGGATGCTATTTATCTATCACATCGCTTGTCGTCAGAGGTTTTGTGCAAAGAATATGTAAAAAAGGGGCTTGTACTGATACGCATGGGATTCCTAACTTCAAGACAATAATAGTTATTTGGTTTCAATCTCATAGCTAGCACAAAGATGCAGGAATGTGCACAATTTGCATTTGCATCCTCCTTCTGGGACAAATTAAAAAAAAAAAAATCTTAACTTTATTTCCAACGTAATCTCTGCCTTGCACATGAAAAGCAAGCTTGGAAATCTAAAAATCTTACATTTGCTTGATTTTAAAGATTTTATGTTAGGAAAAGCTTGTTGACAAAAGTTTTCACTCTCCATGTATTTTAGGTGTGTGTTACTTGCAATGTTGGAAAATAGTACTTGGAAAACTTTATAAGGCATTGTGGTTTGGGAGTTACCTGCCCCCTACTCTATGAAAACCACCCAGACTAGGCTCAGCCAGCTGGAAGTTAAGGAATGAAGCTATATTTACAAATTAAGCAGATACGTACACAATATACAGGAATATTTACAGAAATATACAAGTTAAAGGTAATATAGAAACACAACACCCCTCCCAGAAATCAGAGTCCCCAGGAAGGACTCCCAACCACCCTTCCACCTTCTTTCCACCCCTGTACCTTATCCCAGAGTCTGCCATATGTGCAAGGTGAGTTTGGAGGATTGGCAAGGAGGGTTAGAAGCAGAATAATTAGTTGGGTTACACAGCAGGGAGGCCGGAAGACACACCAGCTCCAAGAGAGAGAGACTCTCTATGTTATCTATGTTTGTGTCCTTGTTTTTATACATCTCAGCAAGCCTATGAGTGAAGTAGACATCACCACTGTTTTATTTTCCCAGCCTATAATCTATTTTTTTTCATTAAAGTATTCAAATCAGCCTCAAACCAGCAAAGACTGGACTCTACTACTGCAGAATGAGGCATTTCTAGCTTTCTGAAGGACCTAGTGGTGTTTGATCTTTTTGAAACAAATTCCTATTTGTACCCATTAGAACCACTTTTTGGATAACAGATAGCTCAGCTGTGCATAAAGGTGCGTAGTGTCAAAAGACATGGCTGATTGCCTTTCCCCTGTGTTCGTTATTTGCTTTTTTTCTCCCCTCTTCCACCTGAAAAACGCAACTGAATGAGAGGAATACTGACTCATAAGGAAAACTGTAGTATGCACATAGATAATATATATAGATACATATATGCATATACATATGTATTGTCCTGGGTGGTTGAATCAGTAGTCCAGTGGACCCAATAGAGGTGAAGCTGCTGCAGCTGTGTGTCCCCAAGTCCAGACAGTTCTGAGACTGAGTAGCACTGGCCTTAATAGTGTTCTTCTCTCTCAGGGTGAAGGTCTGTCAGAAGGAAAAATGTATAAATACATATGGTATAGATCCCTTCAGAAGCTGGACTTGGCACTCAGGCTGCTCAGTAGCTGCCACTGGATTCCAGTCTCCCCAGTTCCTGGCACTTGGACATATAAGCCCTTGAGGCTGCAATTGGACTTGAGATGCTGATAAAGACCTCCTTGTGCACACAGAGGGTGTGGACACTTCTTGCAACTGGGCCCCGAGAACTATCCTGTAGCTTACTCCAAATCCTTGCTCCCCCCATTGCCTCCATGTGCCATCATGCACAGAGATACACATATATGCAAAAGGATCTCTCAATCTGCTCATGGTCTCTTGAGTCATTCATTGGCTATGATCCCCTAGTCCAGTGGCCAGCTCCTCATACAGTCTCACTTCTAGACATGCACACATTTGGCTCCTAGATCGTATCACCTCCTCACCAGTTATCCAGATCATACTTGCTAACAATTTCCCACAGACATACGAAGGGGGAGTGTCAGAAGGATAGAGCCGGGCTCTTCTCTGCAGGTTACTAGAAGTGCCGCCTTAGTGCTCAATAGCACTCTATCATAGTGCATATCTATAGGTTTATCTGGCCTACATATGGGATGCTGTCTGTGGTACATGCAGTACAGAAAGAAGGGTGGGGATTTTTTTCCCCTCAGGAGAGATGAGTAAAATTTATAGTGAGGGAAGTCAGCACTCTCTGACTGCTGCACCTTCAGAGCTTACCAAAATCAAAGACTCCTCAAGTAGTTCTGTGATATCCAATAAACCTAAACAATGGTAGGGTGACCTTCACTTTGCTTCACCTGTCTTCGAGATGTGCATAACTCTTTTCTAAAAGAAACTTTTAATGTTAATTGACAAAGTGACCTTGGCTAGTTTCCTTAATCTCTCTATGATTCTCTTCTCCCTTCTGTACAATTAAGACAATAAAACAATACTCCCACATGGGTATTGTGAAGCTTAATTAACTGCTACGTGCAGAACCCTCCGAGGTGCTGCTGCAAAGGAGAGCACTGTAAACATGGAAAATTAATGTTAGGATGAATATTACACAACATCCTGACACAGTGCCTGTAAGGGAACAGTTTGGAAAAAAATCTCACCTCACACCAGATTTCCCAATGCGCTGAAGTAAGTTTTGCAACAGTGCATCTAGATTCGGTGGTCAGCAGTCAGAAACACAAAAGAGGGGAGTATTTTGCAGTCCCAGGTTAAATCCACAGTTCAGTAGAATCCTTTATGGTTGGACTACTAAGTTTCAACACCTAAACAGTTCTATGATTTGTAGAACAGACGTTTCACCCAGTTAAATACCTGTATCATGTATTCCCACCTACGACCGTCTAGATCTTAACAGTTTCTCAGCACTGTCATTAGAATAGCAGTTACAAACTGACCCTAAAGTCTGTTCAAAATGGAGCATCACTTTATTTCAACTCAGAATCTTTTATTAATCTAGTCAAGGTTCTAGGTGATCAAAGTGTACTGGTCAGATTTCCATTTCAGCAATCATACCACAACATTTTGTTTCCAGGATCTACTCTCATGCAAAGTTGAGCTGAAGGTCAGAAGATGCAGACATTAGGAAAGAAATTAAGGGCAAATAAAGAAGAAACTGTAAAATTCCATCAGAAATTGTTTGAAATTTCCATACTTTGAAACAAGGTTTGTTTGTAGTTTATGCAATATTTCACATTACCTTACCATAATCAAGATGAGATGCTGTGTAGCTGAATAAATTTCTTGATTATGACAGGGAAAAAAATCATAAGGAAAAGGACCTTGGAGTCTGGGTTGGTGAAAAACTCAACATGAGCCTGCAGTGTGCACATGCAGCCCAGACAGCAACCAAGTCCTAGGCTGCATCAAGAGCAGTGTGTCCAGCAGGGCAAGGGAGGTGATTCTACCACTTTGCTCTCCTCAGACCCCACCTGAAGTACTGTGTGCAGTTCTGGAGCCCTCAGCACAGGAAGGACATGGAAGTGTTGGAGTGAGTCCAGAGGAGGGCCATGAAGATGATCAGAGGGTTGGAGCAGCTCTGCTATGAGGACAGGCTGAGAGAGTTGGGGCTCTGCAGCCTGGAGAAGAGAAGGCTTCGAGGGGACCTTAGAGTAGCCTTCCAGTATCTGAAGGGGGCTCCAGGAAGGCTGGGGAGGGATTATTTACAAGGTCTTGCAATGACNCAGGTGGTTGGAACTAGATGATCCTTGAGGTCCCTTCCAATCTTACCATTCTATGATTCTATGATTCTATAATAACTAGGCCCTGAAGTTCTGCTTTTCAATGTAAAACAGAGCAGATGTCATGTTTTCTAGGGATGTCATGGTCCTTAGAAGCCAGGTGATGCACAGTTAGTTTTTAGACTGTTACCAGGCAACAGTTGGAACTAACAGAAGGCCACAGGCAACTCTTTAATTTTCTTTCCTGAATCTGACCTGCTGGATTTATATTTCAACTATTTTTCCAACAAAGGTCTTAGCAGTGGAAAAAGGATCATACAGTATATTGGATACATTAGATAAGTGATTTTCTTTAGAAGTTCTAAGTATTCAATAAATCTATTCCTTTGTAAACACAACATAAAATTGCTCTTTCCATTTTTCTTGTGCTTAGATCTAAGAAATCCTACCTGCAAGAAAGAAGTTGAACAGAAATACCACTGCCATTCTGTGGTGTTGCAGAAACTATAAGCCTGAAATTATGTTTTTTGTTTAGATTTTATTTTATCTTTCGTTTCTATTTTGACTTGTTTCCCAAACTCCTATTTCCACCCATTCTAATCATTACTATCGCATTATGAATGGTAGTTTTAGGAATAATGGAATGCTCAGCTACACTACAGATTTTTCTGGTTCTTCCCCTTGCTTTCACCAATAAACCAACTGAGCTTGATATGCTCACAAAAGAGAGAAAATGGCATGTTTGCCTGCCATACAAGAGATCTCAAAGAGCAAGATGTACTTTCCTCTATTATTGTTCTATGGTAACATCAGTTTGTCACACTGTCTTTTGTACACCAGTAATCACTCTACCTTCAAGCTCCAAGCCATTTGAAGTTTTAGCTCAACATACAGAAAGAAAAAAAAAATTAAATAGGAACAAATTAAGGTTTTCTTTTGTGTTTAGCACTTTGTATAAAAAAAGAAATGGTATTTCATGTAATCTAATTGCTCTGATACTTCTAGTGTATAATCATCATCACAATACGTCTCTCACAGCAGAGTCAACAACTGGCAGCTCCTCTCCTGGTGAGATTTCTATATCCACCAGCATGACCTCATCTCTAAGATGAACTGAATTAAACCACTTCCACAAAAAGGGTGAGCTCAGTATTTCAGATTAAGATGTGAAAAATCCATATAAATATTTACCTCATGAGGGAAATGGAAGATAGAGACAAGGAAGCTTCTACTTTCCCTACTTCAGATACTGTACTTTACCACACTATAACGTGTTGCTGTCAGTAGGCAATCCAGAACCTGAGTTTATTTTTAACTACTGTTCATGACTTTTGCTGCACTAACTTCTACACAGAAGTTATCCCGTTCAATTATAGATCTATTGTACTCAGCACTCCAGGAACACAAAATATAGATTGTAAACTTTGGGGTCAAGTGGTTGCAAAGGAGTTTTGAGAGGTCCTTTTGAATGTTTCTGGCACTAGTTTCATTGCAAAGTATACACATTGATCGGATTGCTTGAGAAGCTTAAATGATACAATACACAGCAATCTGATGCGTTACAAGGTGTCATTTTATTCCAGATTTCTGTGCAATCTGACATTTCACAAACATTGTTCAACTCTGGTATTTCCCATATGTAGAGAAGTGTTAGTAACACCACAATATGTGCAATAAAACTGAAATAGGCAGTGGCTGAGGACAATATTTTTACACTTGGAAATCAGCACCCATACTCTGTTCATGGACCCAGTTGTGAGTCCCTGAAGATCTATTTCTGACTCCATAATTGAGCTGAGCTGACCTAAGTCTGGGCTGTTATGAAAAGGGAAAGCTCTACCTGCTGGTCTCTGACCCCAACAACACAGGTGATGAGTACCCCATCCCTGGAGACATTCAAGGTCAGGTTTGATGGAGCCCTGGGCAATCTGATCTAGTTAAAGATGTCCCTGTGCAAGATGACCTCTTCTTCAACCAATGCATTCTATCATTCTATGATTCTCTTTCTTGTGCCAGTGCAAGGTGTTATGTGGTTGCACAATGGGTCAGATCACGGAACTGATCTAGCTGAAAACCCAGAAAAATCCAACCATTCTGTGTATGCTAACAGTCTTTACACCTCTCTCATTGAGCTTTGAAGGAACACAAATCGAATTTGCATTGCCCTGAAATCTGCACAGTCTTGTGTAGGTGACTTAGTGGAGACCTTAGACCTTCCTCCTAAAGGTGAACCCTACCCATTATTAATGACACCACCAGTTTTCCTTGCCCCTCTACAGCTATGCAAAATCTACACCTCTTCAGGTAGTCCAGACTTCAAATATTCAGGAAACGAAATGAGAAGCAATTTTTCACCAACCGCTCCAGTCTGATAGGAAGCTGCGTTGACCCCAGATCTACAACAGGAAACTCTTACAGCTTTGTTGAGCAGCTCTGGCAGAAACCTCCAACACTTTACCTCTCAAACTGTTTACAGTTCCCCAAGGACAATTCTGTCAAAGCTGAGTGCTGCTTGCAAATGGAGACTGTTGCATTGTCCTTCGAAAAAGGTACATAAAAGCACACTTCAAACTTCTATGAAGCTCTGCAGTTTAGTCCTGTTAATTATTGAAGAATTTATATACGACATTAGAATGACCAACTGTGATAATATATGATCAGTGATTAATGAACTGATCACCAATGAAATAATAGGGTTTTCATTTTGGTACAGCAGAAAATGAAGGCACAGGTTTTATGAGCTGGTGATATTTCTTCCAGGCCTATTTTCTGTAATCCTTGGTCATAATATTCCATCACATATGCAAAATCTGTGCATGCAGAAAAATCCTACAAAGACTTGCCCTTATTACAGTTGTCCTTTTAAAACATTTTTGTCTTTAATGAATGAAACAAGGTCCTTTTTTTACCATTCCGGTTTTTAAGTTTGACAGTTTGAGTGCCATAACCTTGTGGTTTGTCTTCATAAACATACTCAGTTTCTGACCATCCAGAACGATACTGACATTGACATTCTATTTATTGTACAGTTCTTGTCCTTTAACATTAGTTCACCTGTAAAAATTATCTTGAATATGTAATTCCTTTACTAGCAGTTCACAATTTAAGAGGAAAAAAAGAGTGGATATTACAAAGTATTTGAATTCTAAACTGTCAGTTTTATTTAATAGAAAAGTGTGATATTTCTTATTAATATTCTATATGCTTAACTGCTTTAATAAGCAATCTGAAGCACTGCATGGGTAGTTAGGAAGAAAAAGCCTCAATGCATGGGATCCGGATACAAGCACAACCCCAGGCTGGGTGGTGAATGGCTGGAGAGCAGCCCTGAGGAAAAGGACCTGGGGATCTGGGTTGATGAAAAGCTCAACATGAGCCTGCAGTGTGCACATGCAGCCCAGACAGCAACGGAGTCCTAGGCTGCATCAAGAGAAGCGTGGCCAGCAGGGCAACAGAGAGGATTGTGTCCCTTTGCTCTGCTCTCTTCAGACCCCACCTGGAGTACTGTGTGCAGTTCTGGAGCCCCCAGCACAGGAAGGACATGGAAGTGTTGGAGTGGGTCCAGAGGAGGGCCACGAAGATGATCAGAGGGCTGGAGCAGCTCTGCTGTGAGGACAGCCTGAGAGAGCTGGGGTGCTTCAGCCTGGAGAAGAGGAGACTTTGAGGAGACCTGATAGTAACCTTCCAGTATCTGAAGGGGGCCTACAGGAAGGCTGGGGAAGGATTNCCTGTACTAGTGGGAGGTGTCCCTGCCTATGGCAGGGGGTTGGAACAAGATGATCCTTGTGGTCCCTTCCAACCTTACCATTCTATGATTCTAGGATCCTTTGAAATGAGCAGTTTATTCTGGCATGTTTAGATTTCACACAATGCACTTAGCTCATTTGTAAGAAGCTTTCTGCATGGTGTTCAGCGAAACAGAGAAACTGTCATCAAAATCAGAGTAAACAGTAGTACTTGGCATTACATAAGAAAATATTATTACTGTATCAGCATCTGCTCTTAATTACAATGTCTTTGTGAGAATAAGCTTGTTGGTCATTTACTCATCCCACTTCCATCCCTTCCCATCCCTGTTTCCATCTGTCTCTCACCCTCTTCAGGAACATTTCTTAGTGGTGAGAGAGTTGTTACACAGCTAAAGTTCGTCTGAGGACTCTGGCACGTAATGCAGACACAATTCAGAGAATGAAGTTCAAGCTTCACCTGTGAAAAGGGAGTTAAACAGGTTCTCTTTGTTCCAGTCAGAAGTTCCTGCAAATGACCAAGAGAAGTATTGAGGAACGACAAAAGCAGTAGAAGAGAGAGAGAGATGCATCAGTTTTCTCCTCAGATCTAACCAAGGTTTTCACTACTGTCCTGGTTTGCTGGGACAGAATTACAGACAAGCCATGGGCTGCAAGCCATTAGCAATTCTGACTGGCACTGGCTCAGTCTCTCAAGGTAGACATTGTACTTTCCTCTCATTGTGACTGCCTGACATATCTTTGCAAGACAGGGCAGACAGCAAAAGTAAAAAAGAAATACCATGCTTCATAAATCGTGGCCTTTTGACTGGATTAGATAAAACATTTCTCTCTTAGCGTGTTGGTGTGGGATTAGGTGGCGTATGTTTCCCCTAGAATTTCCCATAGGACACAAACTGAACCATCCCTGTTATATACTAAGACTTTTATTTAATAGGGCCACGTCAAAAGGGTATACCAAATTCCTCTCCCTGGTGCAGGCCACAGAATACTTCCTACAACTTTAAATCAACCTTAAGTTGTAGTTACACAGGAGGGTAAGTACATCATCATAGACCTAAAATAATACTGAAAAAAAAAGAGACTTAAAAGTAGTTGAGTAAAGCAGCCAGCCAGGCTTTAACAGCTATGCAGAATGGGGCAAGAGCAACAGTTCTACTCTGACAATATGATGATCCCACCTAGAGAAAAATTCCTCTCTAACCCCAACCTGGTAATGAGTTTATTCATGAGCACAAGACATAGCCGTGGGAGGTCAGTTCTCCTTGTTCTTAAATCCCATTTACAATAACTACAATCAATGTCAAATGTGTAAAAGACAGACAAAAAGACACAGTTAAAAAAAAAAAAAAAAGGCATCAAAGGAAAAATGTGGTGGTCCTGTAGTCTTTAGTGCAGATAAGCATCAGAAGCCCTAATCTGCGTTAATAGAACAGTAATGTATCAGAAACACAGAGCCCATTAGGCCAGTTTCATATTCCCTGGATGACTCAAGAACCACTGTATCAGAATAATACCTTCAGCAGCTCCTCCCAAACCTGGTAGCTTCCTTTCTTGTTTCTTTTATACCTGCCTTACAGGAGCTACACTTACACATGACACCACCTGATGTTTCCAACAGACATTTTGTAAGGGACACCTTACCCAAGGTTTCACTTCCATACAGGCTAGATAAAATCTCCTGCATTTTACCTGTCTACTAATATCCATTATCTCTCAGAAGAAGGAGTACTAAAAATAGTATCCATTATCTCTCAGAAGAAGGAGTACTAAAAATAGGTTAGGGCTCATTCAAAAAAATAAAATACTCTGCTTGAATTTCCATTCCAGGTAGGAGATCTTAAATCAATCCATGACAAATAAGGACCAATCAGTCAAAAAAAGTTGAGAAAAAGCCCATTCCAACATATCTATAAGCATGATAGTTATTTTTTCTGGGTGGAGAGTTAAAATTACAGTAGATCAAGAAAGGATTTGAACTCAGCTTTCCAAAATCTGAGGATTCTCTTCCAATACCTGAAGCTGATAGATCTCTTCCAATATGCCTCCAGCTGAGGAAAGTTCCATGCCTTTGGGTCCCAAGTGCAGGCAGTCATCAACTGTTTAAATCTCTGAGGATTTCTACTTGGGTTTAACACTTGATTTTACCTGTACATAAAACCTTCTTAGGATTTAGAGGTAGATAGCTTGGATAATCTCATCCAGCCCAATTGCTTTTAAAGCACACATTCTTACGTATCTGTCCTGTCTATTCAGTACCACAACTCAAGAGCTCAGTGATGCTAGTCCTCTGGGGGCATTTCAAGATCTGGCCAATAGCAGATGCAGATAACTTGTCAGTAGGAGAGTCTCAGAGATAAATGAGAAATTTGTAAACCCAGACTGGCCTTAAGCGGAAGATCTAGACTCTTCCTTCACCCACACGAATAGGTGTCCTTGTGCAACACCAGATGTGCTGGCAGCTGGTTTCTATAGAGCAGCCACAAGCTGCAGACACCAAGTGAATTGACCAGAGACTTTAGTCTCCTGAGGTGTTAATGTGTCACCTGTCTCCAGTTCACACTAAAATGTGCAGTATATTTAACATTAATTAAGTGATTTACAGACCACTGGTACCATTATTCTGTGCCTCAGAGGGCAACATACTGTGTGACTCTATGTGTGAGTACAGTTAGTTTTGCCATTGCTGGCAGCCCTGCAGCAGAATGGACAGCTTGTAAACTGTGTCATTTATGAGCAGTGACAGAAATTGAGGTCACTTTTGTTATAGAAAGGAACCTTTAAAAGAGCACATCACTATCCCATGGACAATGACATTTACAAATGTTTTGCTGTTTTCAGTGAGCAAAAAAACATCACTTGTAGTGGAAACATTGTAGTAGAAATACAGTGCTGTTGGAAAGGGAAAATCCAGGACAATACAACCTCATTCAAGAGTTTCATGCTCAATAAATTCACTGTAAATTAAACTCAGCTGACAACATTTCAACAAGTGTTCTAATTCCCTTATAAATGAGCATTAACAACTCACCATGTTAGTTTACAACGGCTTCAGCTCCTCAGCCTAGTGTAATGGAACAATTCAACACATCTGGGACTGAACTAGTGTCACGAACAATTCCATACACTTAGAATGATCTTCTCACTTTGCACTACATAGAAGGCAGCCCTCAGAGCAATCAGTTAGTATTAAAATAGCCCCCACTGGTATAAGTCACCCTTGGAACTGAAATGAGCTGTTATTAATTAGTGACATATCCTCTGTGTTTATACAGCACCGTTTGTGTGCCTGGTATATGTGAACAAAGTCACTACCCCAAGGAACTTACAGTTTAAATTATCCAGATAGCTAACCACATCATTATAAACTTGTTATAGATTTGGATCTAAAAAAAGAAGGCAGAGTAAGACAAAACCATGGGGAATGAATACATCTGTTTTGCAAGGAAATATCAGCTAAGATAAGAGGTTATCCCAGGATATAAGCCACTCTTTCAATAAGTGTGTGAAACTCAGTGGAAGTGGAGAGGATTTTTGCTAGATCAGACACTGGAGATATGTTCACAGCATCACAGGATGTTAGGGGTTGAAGGGGATCTCTGGAGGCCTACAGTAAAGAAGTTCTTCACATTGAGGTGGAACTTTCTGTGTTGTAGTTTATATCCATTGCCCCTTGTCCTATCACAGAGCACAAGTGAGAAGAGGCTGTCGCTGATATCCAGCCCTCACACATTTAAAAACGCTTATTAACTCCCCTCTCAAGTCTTCTCCTCTCCAGACTAAAAAGCCCCAGGTCTCTCAGCCATTCTTCATAAGGCAGTGTTCCAGTCCCTTAATCATCCTCGTAGCCCTCCATTGAACTCTCTCCAGTAGATCCCTGTCCCTCTTGAACTGGATGCAATATTCCAAGTGAGGTCTCACCAGGGCAAAGTAGAGGGGGAGAACCTCCCTCGATCTACTGGACACACTCTTCTTAATGTATCCCAGGATGCCATTGGCCTTCTTGGCCTTAAGGACACAATGCTGCCCTATGGATAGCTTGCTGTCCACCAGGTCCTTCACAGGGCTGCTCTCCAGAAGATAACCTTCCAACTTGTACTGGTGCAATTTATTATTCCTTCCCAGGTGCAGGACTCTGCACTTATCTTTGTTAAAACTCATTAGGTTCCTCTGTATTCAGCTCTCCAGTCTGTCCAAGCCTCTCTAAATGGCCACACAGACTTAAGGTGTATCAGTCAAGCCTCCCAGTTTGATATCAGCAGCAGACTTGCTAAGCAGACACTTTGTCCCCTCATCACTGTCACTGATGAAGATGTTGAACAGCACTGGACCCAGCACTGATCCCTGGGGCACTCCACTAGTTACAGGTCTCCATCTGGACTTGTCCCCATTGACTCTTTGGACTTTATTGTGTAGTCAGTTCTTAATACATCTCACTGTCTATTCTTCTATGTTATGGGAGACAGTGTCAAAAGCCTTGCTAAGGTCAAGGTAGACTACATCCACTGGTCTCCCTGCACCTGCCCATTCAGTTACAGCATCATAGAATCCTGTTAGATTAGTCAAGCATGATTTCCCCTTGGTACATCTGTGCTGACTACTTCTGATAATCTTCTCTTCCATGTGCCTAGAGATGACCTTCAGAATGGGCCACTCCATTGTTTTTCCAGGGATGGAGGCAAGGCATATTAGTTTCCTGGAATCTCCTTCTTGTCCTTAAGTGACATTGGCTTTCCCCCAGGTTTCAGGCACCTCTCCTGTTCTATGTTTAAAGTTAGAGTCAATAAAAGACCTGGACCCTGCTACTTTTACATCTTGTACCCTACTGCACTAATTGGACTACATCCAAGAAAGGATTTATGTGGCTAAAGCAGACAATGGTCCCAAAGGTATATCTAAATTTCCACACCTACTTGCTGCTTAATTCTGGACACACACTAAAAATCAAGCCAATGTATCATGTTTCCCTAAGTACCCAGAGTCTGCTGCTCCATCTGCCCATAGTTACGACTACCAGTAGCTCAGAGAGGTCATCCAGAAAAGCAAAGCCTGGAAGAGGTTTCCCATCCTTTTTTACCATTGCTGCTGTTGCTAATTTCATAGCTTCCCTTCCACTTATCAGCACATTCCCACTGTGCAAAGACTTTGAGTCTTACAGTAACTTTATCCTTATACATGTAAAATGCTTTAGCAATTTGAATCTGACCTGCCTCACACAGGAGTCAGAAAGCAATTTCTGCATCTGTCCATGATGGCAAGTGGATGGAAAACAAAGCAAAGGTGATTGGTGGGAACCATCACGGCTTCACCAAGGGCAGATCTTGCCTGACTCATTTAGTGGCTTTTTATGATGAAGTCACAGCAACAGCGGACAAGAGAAGGGCAACTGATGTCATCTACCTGGACCTGAGGAAGGCATTTGGCTCTGTCCCACATGACATCCTGGTCACCAAACTGGAAAAACATGGACTTGAGAGTGGAGCACCGCTGGATAAGGAATTGGCTGGATGGTGGTATGCAGAGAGAGGTGATCAAGGACACAATGCCCACCTGGAGACCAGTGACAAGTGGTGTCCCTCAGGGGTCAGTGCTGGGACCAGTGCTGTTTAACATCTTTGTCAGTGACATGGACAGAGGAATGGAGTGCACCCTCAGCAAGTTTGCAGATGACACCAAGCTGTGTGGCACAGTTGACTTGCTAGAGGGCAGAGATCCATCCAGAGGGACCTGGACAGGCTGGAGAGGTGGGCCCAGCCCAACCTCATGAAATTCAATAAGGCCAAGTGTAAGGTCCTGCACCTGGGTAGGCACAATCCCAAGCACAAATACAGGCTGGGTGGTGAATGGCTGGAGAGCAGCCCTGAGGAAAAGGACCTTGGAGTCTGGGTTGATGAAAAGCTCAACATGAGCCTGCAGTGTGCACATGCAGCCCAGACAGCCACCGAGTCCTAGGTTGCATCAAGAGCAGCGTGGCCAGCAGGGCAAGGGAGGGGATTCTGCCCCTTTACTCTGCTCTCGTCAGACCCCACCTGGAGTCCTGTGTGCAGTTCTGGAGCCCTCAGCACAGGAAGGACATGGAAGTGTTGGAGCAGGTCCAGAGGAGGGCCACAAAGATGATCAGAGGGCTGGAGCAGCTCTCCTATGAGGATAGGCTGAGGGAGTTGGGGCTCTTCAGCCTGGAGAAGAGAAGGCTTCGAGGGGACCTGATAGTAGCCTTCCAGTATCTGAAGGGGGTCTACAGAAAGACTGGGGAGGGACTATTTACAAGGTATTGTAATGACAGGATGGGGGGTAATAAGTTCAAACTGGATGTTAGGAGGAAGTTCTTTCCAGTGAGGGTGGTTAGACACTGGAACAGGTTGCCCAGGGAGGCTGTGGCTGCTCCCTTCCTGGAGGTGTTCAAGACCAGGTTGGATGAGGCCTTGAGTGACCTGTACTAGCCTGTGGCAGGGGGTTGGAACTAGATGATCTTTGAGGTCCTTCCAACCTAAACCATTCCATGATTCTATGATTCTGTGATGTTAGCTGCTACAGCAAAAATCTCAGTAGTATTTAATAGCTTATGTCACACTATTATTCACTTCTCATGAATCAATATGTACTTACAAGTCCCCTTTTATAGGACGTGTGGCTGTTTTCTTCCAGTGTGTGTTGATTAATACTTTTTTCTCTCTGTACAAGAAACATGCAAAGGAAGAACACAAGCTCCTTGGGCCCAGACAACCACTACAACAACTCTGCATAAAAATTTCAATGCTAGACACCCCACTGCTCTGGGAGATTACCAAGAGCACACAGAGAGTGTCACTGGAGGATATTTTAGAGGGCCACTATACTGCTCCTATCCAGTAAACTGTAAAGTTTGGCCTTTGATGTGTGGAAAGGTCATATGTGACTGCCACAATATTTTCAGCTTATGACCAACCTTAATTATAGTTCTAAACCCTGAGTTAATCCAGTGATAGACTCTTCCCCCAAATTGCTTTCTTTACACATTCTTTAACCTTTCAGTTCATCTCTTGAAATGAAGTCTGTAGGAGTGGAGATCAAAGCACTATCTGAGGCAGCCTTTACCATTAATCACCTAACAGCATTTGCCAGGCATATTGAAAGTCCTCTATCAGTTGAATGTCTCATGCAGTAATGCAGGTGACTTTGGGAAAGCAAGAGAAAGTTTCAGCTCCAGCACATGCTCGGCTTGTAACAAAAATACATGTGACATCAAAATGTGTGTTTGTTTGTTTTTTTTTTAATTGTAGTTCTTGTGCAATTTTCTGGGGGAAAAAAATCTTTAAAATGCAAGCAAACTAAAAAAAAAAAAAATTAAACACCCCATTGTCCTTCACACACAAAGCCTATTTTGTGGTGGGAAGACAGTGGATAAATAGATTGCAGGCTAAAGGAAATTGATATAATTTTGTTGTCTGATCTGTAAAAAAAAATCTGTGAAATATTATTAACCAAAAGTCTTGGCATTAACCTTGTAAATTCTTTGCAAACAAAGACATTTTAGAATAATGCGTGGATTTAACACAGTTCAAGTAAGCCCAATTCAAGCTGGTAGGGAATCTGGAGAACATTTCTTAAGGGGAGTGGCTAAAGGAATTGTCTTAGTCTGGAGAAAAGGATGCAGAGGGGAGACCTTGTTGGTCTCTACAACTACCTGAAAAGAGACTGTAGTGAGAAGAGTGTCAGTCTCTTCTTCCTTGTAACAACTGATAAGATGAGAGGAAATGGTCTCAAGTTCCACCAAAGGAGGTTCCGATTGGATATTTGAAGATACTTCTTTACAAAAAGAATAATCAAACAGTGGAACAGCCTCTCCAGGTGTGTTAGTTTGGGGGGGGGTAGATTCCCTTGAGAAAACTACAGGGACAAAAGTCCCATCCCAGGGGACTGACTTGGTTGTCCCAGGATATTTTACCACCATTAATCTGTTCTGCTTTCTGGTATCACCACTTGTAAGGCAGTGCCTGGCTGATGCTGCTCTCTTCTCCCTGCCTTTCCTCCCTTCACTTCTTTTCTCCAGGAAGAGATCACATCCCTCCACACCTCATGGTCTGTGTGGGGGAGATGGCTTCTAGCCATCATCTAGCTGGTAGGGAATTTTGAGTTGCATCATGCAGTCCGCTGAGCAGGTCTAAGCTGGGGAGGACTTAGTCCAAAAGGAGTAAGTGTCATTTCTGTCTTCCAGTCCTGGGTAGCTCCTGGCCCTAAACTGGGACAACAGGGAACTGGTTGAATCCCCATCCCTGGAGGTGCTTAAAAGATGCATAGATGCTATGCTGAGGAACATGGTTTAGCCTCAGAGTTGGCAGAGTTACAAAATGGTTGGACCCAATGACCTTAAAGATCTTTTCCAATCAAAATGATTCTGTGATTATCTCTACTAACAAATATATTCTCCATATTATACAGAATCAGCTTCTGAACTGTGTCACATCATGATATTTTATTCTGATCTAACCAATTGTTCCTCATGAAAAATTTCTGTTCTGTGCAGGGCTGTGCTCATATGACCTTTCAGCTTTTTCTTAGGTAAGCAGAACAGATTGAGTTGTTTAGGTTCTCACTACAAGGCATGTTTTCTGCAATATCCTGTGGCTGTTTTCTGAATTATTTATTGATTAAAAGAAAAATGCCAGCTTGCTTTGGTACCTTGCCTTGTTTCTCTCTGGATAGATAGGATGTGTTCATGAACAGTATGAATGCTATTCTCCTTCTTTTAGGACAAATCAAAATGAAGAAATGAAGATTACCTCTCAGCCTCAGCTGATGGAGAATTGTTTTGATGCCACTTGCTTATATTCTTATAAATAACCAGAAACTATAATAACTGGGGGTTTTGGGTTTGGGTTTTTTGGGGTGTTTTTTTGGGTTTTGTTTGGGTTTTTTTGGTTTTTTTGGTTCGTTGGTGGTTTGGTTTTGGTTTTTTTTTCCCCTTGAGAATACAAATGAAAGCATCGAGGAAACAAATAACATCAAACTTTTCTGAAAACCTCCTTAACTCAACATTTTAATCTTGAGCTTCAAGAGGTCATGAGACCAAAATACATGTGTGGGTTTTATGTATGTACAGGTAGATAGATATAGATACAGATATAGATATCTAGATATAGATTTAGAGATAGAGATATTGAGGTAGAGATAGAGATACAGAGATAGAGATAGAGATAGATATAGATATATACATGAATGTATGTATAAAGATGATACACATACATATCCATAAAGAACCATAGAATTGTCAGGGCTGGAAGGGATCTCAAGGATCCATCATAAGTGATCAGGCTTGTGGCCACCTAAAGAACCTGAAAGTGTTCAAGTCCATGGGACCCAGCAGGATATGGGTCCCATGGGTCCTGAGGGAACTGGCAGATGAGGTTGTTAAACCACTCTCTATTATATTCCTAAAGTCATGGCAGTCTGGTGAAGTCCCCACTGACTGGAAAAGGGGAAACATAACCCCTGTTTTCAAAAAGGGTAAGAAGGAAGAACCAGGAAACTACAGGCCAGTCAGTCTCACCTCTGTGCTATGTGATCTCTATGTGAGATCACCGAGCAGATCCTCCCGGAGGCACTACTGAGACAGAAGAATAGTGAAGATGTGATTGGGTACAGTCAGCATGGCTTTGCCAAGGGCAAATCCTGCCAGACAAACCTGGTGGCCTTCTCTGAACAGGTCACAACATTAACTGATGAGAGTCGAGCAACTGATGTCTTTTACCTGGCCCTGAGCAAAGCTTTCGACCTTGTCCTGAGTGATGTCCTGATCTCCAACCTGGTGAAACATGGGTTTGATGGGTGGGCCAAGAGATGGATAAAGAACTGGCTTGATGGCTGCACCCAAAGAGTGACTGTCAATCACTCCATGTCCCAGTGGAGTCCAGTGGCAAGTGGAGTCCCTCACAGATCAGTTGTGGGACCAGTCCTGGAACCAGTCTTGTTTAACATCTTTGTCAGAGACATCAACAGTAGCATTGACTGCACCCTCATCAAGTTTGCCAACACCAAGCTATGTGGTGTAGCAGAGGCACTGGAGAGAAGGGATCCATCCAGAGGGACCAGGACGGGCTGGAAAGGTGGGCACAAGCCAACCTCATGAGGTTCAACAAGACCAAATGCAAGGTCCTGCATCTGGGTTGAGGCAATCCCAAACACAAATACAGGCTGGGCGGTGACTGATTTGAGAGCAGTCCTGAGGAGAGGGACTTGGGGGTGCTGGTGGATAAAAAGCTCAACATGAGCCAACAGTGTGCTCTTACAGCCTAGAAAACCAAAAAAACAACCAGATCCTGGGCTGCATCAGGAGAAGTGTGGACAGCAGGTCGAAGGACATGCTTCTCCCTCTGTCTTTGCATGCACCCTGCTAAGGAATAAAAGGGCTGTTGAAGTTTTTCAGTTGCACCAGGACCAGTATAAATATCTTGGCTGTCAGCAGGGCAAATTCAAGCCCAAAATTACCAATTGTATCCAGTTAGCCTGGAAAACTGAGTTTCTGCATCATGTTTTTAATCAGGCTTCACACTGGCTATTGCTGGACCTCTCTCTGGTCACCAAGTCCAAGGTAACTTTGTCTTCAGAGGCAACGAAGGAGGGAACATCCATTTGCAGCAGAGTCCTAGAGCTTGACGATTTCATTTTGCAAATACCCTTAAATCCATGAATAAAACCCGTGAATGCTAGCACTACAACCACTGCACCCTTCATAGACAAAAGAATGACAACAAATATGACTACTCTTAGGCAAAATGAAATTGTCTATAACTTTAGGAGGTTATATTACTAAATTTTTTTTTCTCCCCTTCGGTTACAGATCCCTGTAACTTTAGACTAAAAAATCTCATTTTTGGGATGAGTTAACACGAATGGTTGGGTTAACTAATTTTACAAAATCTAACCAGACAATTCTATGTTCTTGATTCTTCTTTGGAAAATATATTTGCATAATCTACAGGCAAAATAGTTTTCAGGTGCTTAACTGTGAAAAGCTATTTGAACTTGCAAATACAGCAGGCCTGTTTCACACTGGACCCTCATGACTGTAAAACATAGAATCACAGAATCATAGAATGGTAAGGTTGGAAGGGACCTCAAGGATCATCTAGTCCCAACCCTCTACCATAAGCAGGGACTAGTACAGGTTACATGCATCAGAAATATATCTGATATCCCACTGGAATGGACATGAACTTTGTATTAACTTCAGTAAGGTTTCAGTCCAGCCCTTGATCTACTCAATGCAGTGTCATGCTGGAAAACAAAACAAACAAAAAAACCCAACCAAACAAAAAAATAAAAGCTGTTAGTGAGGTGTAGACAAACATTTGTAAGTTCAGCATATGATTTATTTTTTTTAAAAAGACATTGAAATAAGGGGGAAGCAATAAAGAGGGGGAAGGATAGATGTCCAAACCCAGTCTATTTTGTGAAGCAAAATTCCATGGTGACCACAAGCATCTCATTTATTTCAGCTGACACCTTCCGAGTAGTACCTGGTTGCATATGTAACAGTTTCCCATATCTTTCCCCCAGGACACAGTTTTGTTTACACTCCCAGTGCTGTGAATTTATAACTGAGGCATTGTTTGGATTATTACATGTAATAGGAAATGTATTTTCACAGACGGTTTGCCTTCCTTGCCAGATGTCTGTTTTTAATAGTGGCCTAATAACTACTGCATATGCTAACTTCATTCTGCATATTAGAAAATATTGCCTTGAAGGGACAAAACCTTTATTCTTAGTCTACTTTTGTAATCACTGGAAGAACTTATGAAAGTATGAACTGGATTCACTGTTGCTCACAAGCTGAATACCAACTACAATGCTATTTCTGAAAAATGAATGTTTCATTGCCACTGGACTTGCCAAGCAGAAGATGCGCTTTACTGGATTAAAATCCTGTTTGTGACAGACTGTAGTTAATTTTGTAGCTATCAGCCTCCAGATCTCTTTAGTCTTGGAAGTCTATGATTCACCTTCTAAACAAGCTTCACACAACCTTCACAATTATCAAACAAACCCCTAATTTATTGCTTCAAAAGATTACAGTCTGGAGAACCAAAGGAAACAGACAATGCCTGGGGGTTGAAGAAAGAGCGTGTAAACAGCACAGATGGGATTCAAAGATAATGTTGAGCAGCACTGCCAAATCCAAACATTTCAAAACTATGACTCAGGCTGCAGAAAAGTCTTGAAATTTGCTTACAATTCTTGAGATGTGAAAAATAACTTGTTTCACTAGTACCTGCTTTATTGTGGAGGCACATCCTCTGCCGAGCTGCCTGTCAATTGTTCTCACCCAACAGTTTTTGCATCTGTTGACTAATTTCAGCTATATTTGAAAGAAGAGCAGAGAGATGAATGGTGAGTAGCTGGGTTGGGAGTCAAGCCCATACAGGCATTTGCATGGAGGAGAAGGCAGGGATAGCTGGGGCTTTGTCTGCGCTGATCAATTCACCTTCAGCCATGAAGCTGTTCATGTGCTATGTGCAAGCCAGGTCAGGACTGAGAACTGCCAACACCGTATAGGGCTGGATGTACAGGAGAGCAGGGGGATATATGGGGAATCATGAACTATTTCATTTAAAGCATTCAGGAAGATAGCAACCAAATGTAGCTGGACACCATGAGGTGTGAAGAAAGTTGTGGTCATTGTGACAAAGCAGTATGACATTACTTAAGAGTGAGGTGAAGCTCCACACCCACTGCAGTTTCTCTATATTTTAAGCCCCGATGTCTATGACACGGATGTTAAGCACCAGGTAACCTAAGCGGGACTCATAAGCCCTTCCCCACATAAGTGTAGCGCAAGCTTTAGTGCCTCTGCATCCTCCCCCTTGCTGCTGGATACTACTCCCTTGCCCTCTCAGTGACTGTTGCTCCCTTGTGATTCACTAGGTGATTCACCATACAACATGCCAGTGTACTACAACTTGCTTCAGAATAAAAGAGAAGACAAGCATGAAGCCAGGTGAAGCGGTCTGGAAGAATGCTGGCCATGGACAGAATACAGGAAGGTAATGGAAACCCCTCAAGCTGAGAAGTTCCTTAAGTTAAGGTGTGAAATAAATCCACAAATCATTCTCTACCAAATCATTTGGTGCTAGCCCAGCAAGATTCCTGTTTCCAAAAGTTTTTTTTCTTTCCATTTTCCTGTCGAAGGCTACTGTCATTGCAAATTCGCCACCTCCACTAGTCTGAAGGAGCTGTAATGAGGACTGTGTGCTCAGGGAATCTGAATTCCTCTTCCTGACCCTTCACTGTAAGAACTGGTGCACATCAGTAAAAAAAAAAAAAAAAAAAGAAAAAAGAAAAAAAAAGAATGTCTCTCTAGTGGTGAAGTCCCCAGGTTGTGAACAAATAAAGAAGTGTCAACCTGCTGTCTTTCAGAAGCACAGCTTTATCATGTGGATTATGGTGTCAGTTTGCTCACTTTATTTTGAGATAATTTGAGATTCCAGTTTCCAGAACATTATAAGAAAAGGTCTAATTGCAATACAGCAATCTCAGGAGTTTTTCTGGAGGCTGTAATAGCTGAAGTTTATATTATTATGCCTAGATCTGATGCCAGCTGTTGTGTGATACTGCAGTGTTTTCTCACTTTCAAACATACTGGCCCAAAGGATTTGCCCTTATCCCTACAGTATGGCTACACCACCATGCAAACAGTGGTACTAAAATCCATCTGTCCCATTTCAGCTACCTTTCACACTGCTCTACTAGGCTCACCATCATCCCTTTATCCCAGGAGGAACTGACTTTAGAGAAGCTCTATCGGCATGGTAATGGTCCATATAGTCAGCTCAGTTCTACAGATACATAAATCCAAAACAACTCAGGTGGTGAGCAGAGATATTTTGAAATTGCTTCACTATAGATAGATAAGAAGTCATGACTGTCTCTAAGTTTACATGTTTCTTGCTTTATGTTCACATGCAATCATTGTTTACAGACATTTTGCAGCGACCTCATATGACCATCTGGACAGTTGTCCTTCTTTACACATCACTGCACGACTGAACAAGCTCTAACATGCTAAAAGTGAACACTTCCCTATGCTACTGCCCAAGCCTGTCAAAAGGATGATTTATTAAAAATAATATTTCTATAATAAAAATAAATAGATTTTAAACAGTTCAGATAGAGTTCATAGAGAAGCAGAGGCTCACTGATATTCCCATTTAAGTAGCAAAGTAAAAGCGTATGTCCGATTCAAGACAACAAGTAAAAGAATGGATTGTGATCAAATTATGACTTAAAAGAAGAAAATGTGGACTGAGAACTCAGCCATTTCTATGCATTCAGTTCACCTTGTCTGTCTCAGGTATTTTACATATATATTGCATATGAATACCCATATTATGACCACATTGGTCTCTTCTCCCAGGCAACCAGCAACACAACAAGGAGACACAATCTCAAGTTGTACCAGGGGAGATATAGATTGGATATTAGGAGGAAGTTCTTCACAGAGTGATTGGCATTGGAATGGGCTGCCCAGGGAGGTGGTAGAGTTGCTGTCCCTGGAGGTGTTCAAGCAAAGACTGGATGAGGGTTGGGTGATAGGTTGGACTGGAAGATCTTGGAGGTCTCTTCCAACCTGTTTGATTCTATGATTCTATAATCCTTTCTTTTATATAGTCTTCTCTCTGTAATAACTGAGATTTTTCCTTATGGTGGTGTTCTTGATATGAAAGAATGATGATTTCTCAGCAGTTTTCACCTGTGGTCAGGAAATGTTATGTTGTTCCAGAGCCAACAGACCTTGTTGGGAAGTGTGCTGGGATTTCTCAGACTATTTGAAGTCCAGCACTTTCTCAAAAGACTCTGCCTTGTCACAGAGAATTTGATACCATATCAGTACGAATAAATACATGACAATGTTGGATCAAGGTGAGACCAAAGTCCTATGGTATCTTGGCAGATCAACCGGTTGATAACTTAAAGAAATTTTCTAACACCAAAGGCAGTATGAGATAAGAGACAACCCTGGACAGTATAGGTCATCTTACGGAAAGTCTAACTAGACAGGTTTTGTAGTGGAGATTGAGATTCAGAGACAATATCTGGATACAACAGAAGTTAAAGAAAAGTAAACATGAGTAACCTCAAGTGATCCTGCACTGACCTTCACAGGATCTGGGTAAAGACTGTGAGTCAAAGCACAAGAGAAATCTGTATGCCCTAGAAACATCAACTGGAGCAACCTGATGTTTGATGAAACTGGTAAGGGATGGACAGTCAGCAAGGAATGAGATCTCATATCATCTTGGGCATGGTCTGGGCCCTGCTGAATTCAGGGAGATTTTACCATCAATTTCATTAGTGGTGAGTTTACTCACCAAGAGTTGTCCTTTCCTATATTCTTATTAACATATGCTCAAAACTACACAAGCCTGTTATCTACACTGGAAAAAAAAAAAAAAAAAAAAAAAAAAAAAAAAGAAGTGTTAGTAGTAATGAAATGGTAAAACAAACATTAGTTTTCTTGATTCTCCTTCATAACATGAATGCCACTTCAACTTTAAAATTAAATTGAGCCTCTCAGTGTGACTGTTCAAGCATCTTACCCAGCCATTCATCTCCCAGCTGTGCAGTGTACCACTTGAACCTTACTGCCAAATGTTAAGCACTTGAATAATCCATGCCTGGTGATTACCATAAAGACTCTTAATTTGTATTATGGTATCAGTCTTTTAAATATATGTGACACTTAGTTTATTTATTCATTTCTGCACTGAATATTTGCAGATTCCATGTCTTTGTTTAACAGGAAGGTTATGGATTGCTTGCTGCCTGAATAGCTTAACAGCTGAGAGCCTCACAACATGTGAGGGGCAGAGTCAGGAACAAAAGGTAAAGGCACTTATTTACAATCATGATTTCAGCCCACACCACCTGCTGGTTCTAGTATATTTTAGACCTAAATATTTTGTCCTTCTAAACTTCTATCATTTCCCCTTATTTACAGTACTCATACTCTACCAGGACACATTATTTTTAGATAACAAGATGTTTGAAAAGTTTTAACCTGTACTTTGCCACTGACTGTGAAGTCAGTGAACCATAGAAGAAAGGCAATCTACCTGTTTAGATGTGAGCTCGTTCAGAAGATTTTAGGTTAAAATTTAGCTTGATTGAAAGGATCTGAAAAACATAGGATAAAGAATTAGAAAGACTGAGAGACCTGGAGCTGTTTAGTTTGGGGAAGACTAAGAGGAGATCACATCAATGTATACAAATACCTGAGGAGTGGGTGTCAAGTGGATGGGGCCAATCTCTTTTTCATGATCAGCAGCAGTAACACAAGGAGCAACACCTACAAATTGGAACACAGAAAGTTTCACCTTCTCCTCATGAGGAGAAACTTCCTTGCAATGAGGGTGACAGAGCGCTGGAACAGGCTGCGCAGAGAGGTTGTGGAGTCTCCTTCTCTGGAGACTTTCAAAACCTGCCTGGATGCATTGCTGTACAAACTACCCTAGGGAATCCTGCCTTGGCAGGGAGGTTGGACTCGGTGATCACTGGAGGTCCCTTCCAAACTCTAAAGTTCTGTGATTTTTGTGATTATTGTGAAACCAACAAAATCGACATCATTTTACTCTGCTGTACAATGCGAGATCTTCCTGGTTTGTCTATGTGTATTTTGCAGTGTGTGTGCTTTAAATTCTTCATCCTGTTCAGAAAAGTAAAACAATGAACAGATTATGTTGCCCTATTTTAAAGAAGAAAACAACTAATAAAAGTGGAAGTGGATTATATAAATAAAGGCAATTTTTACTTAAGAGGTGATGATTCAAATATTTATTTATTTTCTAACTCATACAAAATCAATGCTTGTGGAGGTATTGGGTTAAAAGTGTTGGAAAATGAATTCTAGTTATCCACAGAGAACATATAGTATCAATAAAGCAATGAAAACTTCTTCGATTTGAGTAAGAAATATATTACATTTAGTTTACAGAAATGAGATCTAGTGTCATATAGAAAATGATGTTTTAGAGCAATGGTATTAGGAAGGAGATAGCTGTCTCTGCTGTGGCTGGAATGGGTCAGTCTTCACCCAAGTTCACCCAGTGGATGGCGAGGCTTCACTTCCACAACTGGAAATGGGAAAGCTAACTATCACCATTTCTAGACATTTCACCTGTTTGCTTGTCAAATAGTCTCTCTCCTCAAAGCTCATACACTTTCCAATTTTCCCAAGTTCGTAACAAATTTCTTTCACTATTGAGTTTGGCTAGATTCAGACCAGAGACCTACATGTAAAAGATTGAAAACAGAAGGAGACTCTGTTCTACTAGAAATTAATTCAGCAATCCAAAATCCAAAAATGGAAAATTTGACTTCAGGGGAAAAAAAAAATCTTAGATATCAGAAAGAGATGAGAAAATAATTTCTGGATAAAAGTAGTTCTAATTTTTAACTTAAAACAAAGAATTATTCAAGAGTTGTATGTGAGTCATGCCATCTATATAGAGGTAATGAAATTTAAGTCAATGTAAATTCTCCTATTTACACAAAAGAGGAAAAAGAATGTCTCCTACTTCATTTTTTCATGTTTCTCTTCATATCTTGCACACTCACTAAAAGGTAGGGTTTCAAGTACCCATAGAAAAAATGCAAACGTGCAGAGACAATATCCACTAGAAAGAAAACCAAAACCCAAACAAACAAAAAAAAAAACAAAAAAAACAAACCAAGTGCTATAACTGGATTTAAAATAATTCAGTCCTGTCTAGAGTCAAATCATGTTCTTTTTTTTTTTCCCTACATAAAAGTTGTACTCATATTCATATCACTAAAGAAGAAAAGTACAGTTGCTTCATAACACTGGACAAAGCTTCCCAGAAACAAGATAGCAATTACCCAGAAATGCTATGGAAAACATTAATCACATAGGAACTTGCTATTTACATTAAAGATAGTAGTCTTTAAAATTAATTAAAAACAAAAGCAAAAAATTTCCAAGTTTTCAGTCATATGACAGTCTGTCTAGAACATGGAGTCTTTGTTCTTTGCTTTTTGTCCAGCATTTCTTTCAAGATATATATCTATATTTACAGATATATGTCTGAGAGAGATGTATCAAAACCTAAAAACATGTCTGGATGAAGAACCTGCAAATTTCATCTAAGACTACATTTGCAGTAGACAAACCTCCAAGGAAAAAAAAATGCTGGAGTGATACATTTTAATGAAATCATGTTCCTTGTCCATGATCCACATAGGAACTCTGTAGAAACCTAAACATCTCAGTCCACCAAAGCAGAACTGCCAGCAGTAGTGTGGCTTCTCTGGTGCTGCCACGCTGAAGAATCCGAGCCCTCATGGAATGCAGTGCCTTCCAGTCCCGCAGAGGCTCCTGGGACGGATGCAGAGCAGAGCCGGTGGTGGTAGTATGGAGAGCTGTTAACCTCTGCGTGGACTACAGACAGGATCCAAGTCTCTTGGCAGTCAGTGGAAGCCACTCCTGTTGATGCCAGCAGGAGCTGGAGGCAGCCCCAGGGCAAGCAGTGGGCTCTGAGGATGGGAATGCAGAGTGAGGCATCGTTGACCCTCCCAGTCCAGCCCCAGTGCTGCCACTGCATCGCCCAGCAGGTTCTCAGTTCTCTCTAGGATTTACGAAACAAGTCATTACTGTCATGCTTCTTCCATGGGACAACAGCTGGACGGTACAGGAACTGTTGAGCTCCACAGCACTTCCTATTCTAACACATGCAGGATGCTAGTGGGCAACTAGCCTCCATCTCTTATTTGAAACCAGGAAAATCCAGATGTAGGATATGACCCTTAGCAGAGGAAGGACTGTCTGTTCTTCCAGCAGTCAGCACTCACTGTCTGGTCTCCATCGTAACTTGCCAAAGCCAGTGCAAATTCACAGGAAAAAGAATGTTCACTTCCAGAGGGTATAAATCCTTCCTTATGAGTGGGAATGGTGCAAGCATTTACCCAGCATCTCTATCAAATATCGTAGAAAAGGTTACACAAAAATATTTAAATATATGGATACAGATACATAGATATTACACTTGCATAAAATATGTATATTCAAAACCCTTTGGGTAGTTTCACAGTTAGCTGAAAAATGTATGCTTTAGGAATATGAACAATTTCCTACACTTTTCTAATTTAAGTTGGGGGGGGGGAGGGGAAAGAAGCATCAGCCTTATTAATACTGAATGCTAAGTGCAGAAGTTTAGCTGTAGCTGTAGGGTTTTGAAGCAATTGATTTGACAGAACCTCCAAGCATAAACTCTGTTTTAAAAATCCACATCTATTCCCTAGGTTGCTTATTGTTTCATGAAAATGAAAGTCTACATGTCCTGCTTGTATCAGCTGGATCTCCTGAGACCGTTCAATTAAACCTCGTAAGCTTGCAATAGTTCAATACAGGACTGTGTATTGGGAGTACGCATTAACCTTATTGCAGCATTTCTGTGGTAATAGGAATTTATAACCTCTCATACCTTGTAGAATTTAACTTCAGAAATAAAAAACCTTAAACGACACCACAAGAAGCCCACAGCTGTGAGAAAATTAAAGTCAGTATGAAATTTTACTTAGAGACCACATAATTTACACGGATTTACATAAATACAGAGATATTAAAATATTAAATCGAAGCTAATTAACAGAGGATAGAGTTTTACATGTTAACTTTTTAATTCATTACATTTTGGCAACTATTTTTAGTGTCTTGAGATTATAGAAATTATATATATACATATATCTATAATATATATAAAGATATATATATATATGTGCCCTTTTTTTTCTTCAAAAATAGGGCAATTTTATAACTGCAATGAGATGTGACAAGCAGTACACTTCTGGGGAATTATTGCAAGCCTCGTGTGCACAAGGCAGAAGGAAGAGTATCTGACTTCAGACACTAAAGAAGTGGAATCATCAACCAGAAATGCACTGGAGCAATTTGGAACATCTTATTGCTTTTATAAAACTCGAAATTATATACTGTTGGTTGTTCTTTCTCTCTTTTTTATTTTTTTTTTTAAAGGCACAAAATAAAGGGGAAAGTAATATCTCTCTATTTAGTGGAGATCAAGGACCAGACGGCTCCATTATTGTTCACTGAATACTCTTCATTGTCCTAACTCTATTCCCTGTGGTGCTATACCGTGCTGCAGTTGCATAAGGAGGTTAAACACGGAAGTTCATTCATCTTTTTATTAGGGGAAACAAAACAAAACCAGTTTCCTTGACCGGGAACAACGAAGTAGCCATTAGCATCCGCTCGTACCGCCTGGTGGCGAGAGGCAGACATCACTGCAATGGGCAAAACACCGCCCAGTCACAAGTACACTTGCCACACTAACCTCATCTGGTGGAGTACCTTCTTGAGCTGGATGGTACAGCAGTTGCCTAAGATGCTGTAGGCGCGGATCCAAGCTCAACTGCAATTTCCTGTCAGACCAGGAAAGACTAAAAAAGGATAAAACTAGGGAAGAGAAACGCTGCCCTGAAACCTTTGCAATTTAGGGCTGTTAGAGGATCATGGTACACTTCTGCCACAGTCCTTCCCCACTTTAAATGGTATTCATTCCTGCTTAGGGATGCAGACTTCCCAGTGTGTGTGTCTAGGATTCTTCTAGCCTAACAGACACCCTGGGAGGCAGAGTATAGCAGAGAGGGAATAAGTGGATAAAAAAACATTAAAAGCAGTGGACTATTACTAACTCCTCAGATTATTTTGAATGTCAAGATAGAGAAAACAAACCAAAGCAAAACCAAAACAAACAGACAAACACAACAAACAAAACCCCCACAAAACACAAACAAAACAAAACCTCAAACAACAAAAAACCCTCGAAGAAATTCCTCAGGATCACTTTTTCTTTGCTGTATTTTTTTTTATGTTACTACGCACCATAAAGAGCTGCCTCTGCTCTGATACTAGACAAGATGTTTCAAAGTTTGGACATGGCACTCTCTTACCTTCAAGTACTGGTCACTGATTTAATCACTAAGCAAAACTGTTTTTTCTGCACTTGACACTGTTTCCCCCAACACACTCAGTACTAGCAGCCACTCACACCTGCCATCCACAGTCAAAAAACTCCTGGTGCTTGCAAGGGAGATAATACACCAACCACTTTGGAAAAAAATATTTGCCAAGATTTAGGAGCAGACATTTTGCACAACTGCATGGTTTCTTCCAAAGAGATGGAAGTGTTAAAAATTAATCCTCATCTGTCCCTAACTGTCTACTGGATTAGAAGAGTTAAAAATATTTATCAGCCTAAAAAAGTAGAAGCCAGCTCTGTACTGCTGCAGGATTCCTTGCTGAGAGGCAAAGCTGTAAACGCAGGCATTCAGTGCGGGGTGCCTGGTGCAGAACTGGATTTGTTTCAGGACCAACAGGAGGTACAAGGACAACCACCTCTAAGAGAGGACAGGCAAGTTACTGCACATCACCTTGCCCTTCCACACAAAACAGTAGAGGGTTTGAGTTTCAGGAGGATGGGGATGGGGTTGGGGGGGATGGGGGTTGGCATTTGAAGATGAAAGCAGTTGAGGGGAGAGGAAAGCCAAGGCATTGCTCTATGCAGACAGCTGGCTCCATTCTCCCTAGACAGTGGGATGTACAGTGCTGTAGCTGGGGGCACAGGGTGATGGGGCAAGTTTGGCACTTGCAGCTAAGCCCAGTTAGGGGTGACCACTTCTACACAAAACAATAACCAGTCTTGGAAAGGAGTAAGAGGGCTAGGACAAGGGCATAGGTCCTACCACAAAAGGAGAGCAGGGTGGACTGTCATCCTGCTCCAAGGGGATAGGGAGTCCCAAGACACCCACCAGACCTGCCTCTCTCCTCACACCACTCACCCATACCCCAACCCACACCATTCAGTGGTGACACAGGGTGCAACGGGAATCCCAAGGGAGTGGGACCATCCTGGTCCTCGGGGTAATGATGTCCAGGGAAAATGAATTCCCCATCCCTGACCCTCTCCTCCAGGTGGATGACTTGATATTTGGTAGCTTTGTGCAGCGCCTTCTCCAGTAAAAAGATGTATCCTTTCCTTGCACAGTCAATGAGAAATGCAAAGTGATCTGTTATGCGCTTGGAACATCGGCTTGTCCATTCATTTGAATTAGCAATGTTTTCTTCTTCTTCAGGGACTAGAATAATCACTTGGGTATTTACAAACATCAACCAATGCCTTCACACGCTCTCCCCCAAACCATCATGACAAAATCACCGTCTGCAGGAGCCCCGCACCAGCAGTGTCCAAACAAGCCCGTGTAGGCTGAGAGCTGGAGGTTGTCGAGGGAGAAGGGCGCTTGATCTCCAAGTCCTGGGAGGGTCTTCCCAGGCGGCTGTCTCTTCCTTGAGGTGCCTCTCCCTGCACTCCCATCCCAGTACGCTGACTGCTGCTATTACTGCTGCGGGTGCAGTGGTCCCGTTCATACTCCTCCTGAGCCTTTTGCATTTTCCGCTTCTTCATCTTCCTCTTGTGAATGTGGAAGGTGGTGAGGGAGAGAAGGATCAGGCAGAAGATGAGTGTGACTAGGACAATTAAAACCACAGTGGATGAGAAAGACTGGAAGAGTTGACCCACTTGCGTGATGCAGGTGCTGCTGGTGTTGGAAGTGACTGATGTCTTGTTCAGGAGACACGGTGGCAGGGGTAGCCTCAACTCCTTTGAGAGCTTGGCACTCATTGAGGAGGCTTCGGAAGATGAGGATCTTCCTCCCCTCTCTGGAGACGCCTAAATTTCAGTCGGTGCCGGGTTGCTGGCGGGGTCTCGCTGGAAATGCCCGGGGTGCCGCCGGCTCAACCTCACACTCTGTAGAGTGCCAGAGCAACCTGCAAAGAGAGCCGGACACATCAGCTCTCGGAGGCACCCTGCGCAGCTCCCCCCTTCCCAAAACATCGCGCCGGTGGCTGCGGCAGCCTCCTCCCTGCACCTTGCCACGGCAGGGCTTCGGGTGGCCCCAGATCCCTGTCGGGGAGCGGCAGAGGGGTGGCGGGACAGAGACGGAGCATCGCGCCGCGACACTGACTTCGCAAATTACTCCGCATCCCGGGGCACCGCCGCCCGCCCGCTCACCACAACTAGTTGCCGCGGGAAGAGAGGGAGACACGNNNGAAGAGGGGGAGCCACGCCCCGGCTGCGAGCCCCCCGCATCCCGGCGGGGGCGGAGTGCTGAAGCCGGGTAGCGACCCGCCACGCGGTGCCGGTGCCCGCCCCGGAGCCCCTTACCTGAACCGGTGGAGACAGAAAGGGAGCGCCCGGGCGCCGCGGGCGCTGGNCCGCTGCCCGGGCCTCGCAGGCACCGGCACACCACGGGGACCCGCCGGCGACAGCACCCCGGCGCCCCACCGCTCTGTCGCCAGCGCGACTGACCCCGAACATTGCCGCTGTCCCCACCGTGTTCCAACACTCCCCTCCCTCTCCTGCCCTTCCCACCCTCCCATGTTCTTCGCATTCCCAGAAGCGGATATCAGCCTATGTCCCCTTCTCCGCAAACACCCCACTCTTGTTTATCGACCATCCCCACGCTCCGCAGCCAGTCCCTTCCCTCGTGTCCCCATCCACACACAAGACACGCCACGGATAACCCGCATCAGTTCACCCCTAGCCCCGCTCCGCCCGGCTGCTGCCTACACCCATCTCCAACCCACATTCGCACCGGTACCACGCCCTCACTGCCGGATTCCTGTACCGCACCAAAGTCCCGACCCCCCACAGCCCAACGCACCCCTACCTCGACCCACAGCCAGTGCGCCCCTCTGCTTAGCACCGTGCCCAGGTGAATCTGTGGGAGCTAAGAAGTGCTCCAGACCTTTGTACCGAATTGTGACAGATATCACGGGCACTGCGAGTATCTGTTAACATTTACCAGGCATTACCAGGGCTAAACGTGTGCAGGTGTTTACTTCGAGAACAAATGAGGGTGATTTAAGCTGAAAATCAGACTATTTCCAAATATATGAGGGTTTATGATTTTGGAAACACTTCCAGTAGAGATAACAGGGCAAAAATAATAATTACCCTTAGGATAGAGCTCTTCACACTTCCAAAAGGGGCAAAGAGATGTGATTTTGTATCAGTATGGGACAAGACCTGATGACCTGTGAGATTCCTTCAGTCCCATGTGCCCCTACGCACAGTTATTCTAAAGCATTAAAATAAATAAAAGACTTTCAAGGAAAAATATAAGATGTCAGTCTTTTCTCGTGGCCTGAAGCCATCTGAAAAGCCTAGAGGAAAATCTGTACAAGATGAGCTCTGACATGAGTTGGGAAAATCTTCATTCAAGAACAAAGATCTGTTGACCTTGATAGCCAAGAATCTGCCTCAGAGGTGGGTAGGAGCTAGTGAGCTGTACTTTTAAGCATTTTACTGTGTCAAGATAGATTTCTCTGCTGCAGTTGCCTCTGGTAAATATACCACAGCTTGTGAAATTTGGCCAGTCACTATTAGCTCCATGATTGTTTCAGAGAAAGACACTGCAGGGGATGAACTACATTCAACTCAGTTGAAATAGTCCCAGTTGGTTGCAAAGGGACTGCAAATTAAAGCTTCCTCTAAAATCAAAGGGATGGAAGTTCCCATTAGTTCTTCCCCTCCATTGAACAGTACAGTGTGATGTGGTAGAGGAGTGCTGAGGAGGCTGCACAGAAAAGGACAAAGTTCAGTCCAGATCTGAAAGACAAGCCTTGGCCCACCCATTTACCTACGGTTCCTCTCATTCAACTCCCTTGGGTGCATTCCCATTGTTACTGTCCTAAACACATCCCTCCCATGTATTCTATGCAGCATTCCTTGCACACATGCACACCAGTCACAGCTTCATATCCTCACTGACATCTTGCCTGTATGCCTATCTTCCTCCACACCTTCCTCCAGTATGCACATCTGAGGTCAGCGTTGGTGTATGCTCTACTCACTGCCTTAGGGGAGAAAACAACCACCGCCACAGGCTAAAACAGCAAAGCAGCGTTCAGGTTATTCCCCTTTTCCTCTGACTATTACCTTCAAAGCAATAGTTGGATGGGAGGCTGCAAAGCAGGATGGGGAGCACAGAGGCCACTCATCGTGGCATATGCCACTGGAGAACACCTCTGATCCCACTCAGAAGCACCCAAGGCTGTGATACAAACCATTAGCACTTCACTCCTTGAGCGGGTTCCACTGAATTCTTCAGCCTGAACTGAAGGCGAGACAAGGATACAACATAACCTAAAAAGCATGGATGAGTTTGTGGAGTAGTAAGAGGTACAAGGATGCAACGTAACCTAAAAAGCAAAATACTAAAAACGTGTCTTGTGTATTTTTTATGTTAATTATTCCAACTATAAGGTTTTTCCTGACCTGTAGGGAGTGGAAGATGGGTCCAGGGAGTGGAGAAGGGCAGAGACCTCAGCAAACGCTTAACTCTTTTCCCTACTGGCTCAGCCCCTTTTCTGCCTGTGCTCACACGCAGTCTTGAAATATTTCTGCTTCAGTTAAAGGAATTGAAAAGCAGAGGCAGTTCTTGCTCTTGCTGGCAACTAATTTTACAATTTTTAATGAGAGAGACAGGAGAGAAGCATTGTAGAGAAGAGGGGAAATATCTGTACTGTAATTATAAGTACCTTGACCTTCTGGTTCACACTGGCTGCTAGCCAACTGAAGTATATGGATTCAAATACCCATGGTCAGAATTTATGGAGCTCCAGAAAGGAGGGAGGGAAATTCTTTATTGTTGTGGACCAGTAGCTGTGCATTATTCCTTTGCTCTGATTAACTGCTATAATTAGATTTGAATATAGAATTGCAAAAAAAAAGAGTCTATCTCAAGTAGATAACACTGTCATGAGAACCCCTTCCTTTAGCTGGCATGAAAACAAAGGATATGATAACTTCCAAGTGTGCCTTCTTTGATGAATGAATTCCTCATCAGTTATAGTGAATTTCCTCATATTGTATATGCAGTATGACATTTATGGAGGTTAGGCTTCTTGCTGAAGTAGGATTGGCCACTGTGTGATAGAAGATACTACATTAAGGAGAGGTTTTTGTGTTTTACAACAATGTTTGTACTTGTTACAACCTTGATAACTCCCGGTTTGCTCTGGACTCACATTGTTAAGAAGCAGACAGCATACATATTTGCAAATCCCCCAAATGGAATTTTGTACATGCATATTTTCTTAATCTGTTAATTAAAGAAGTGGTTTCTTCAGATATTAATTCCTCAGACTCTGTGTTACAATGCTTTTTTTTTACCAAGGCAGCTGTCTAATGAGATAACCTGTATGAGCAAAGATTATTCATCTAAGAGAAAGTTTGATAGTTCAGGTTTTTGGCTATTAATGACCTATCTTGAAAAAAAAAATTATTGTCCCACCACTGTTTAAATTTAGCAGTTGATTGCATGTAGAATAATATATGACCCCTTTTGCACCAAGATTGATGTCATCATTTGCCAGACAGACCAAGTACTCAATGAATGTCAATGACCCTCATATTAATTTCCAATCTCCCCACAGGATTAAGGCCATCTGTACAGAAGTCTTTTAACACACTGGACTCTACTCCTATTACTATGGGTGAATCTCAAAGACTTGAGCATGGGCTGAAACTCCAGAACTCTAAATAGAATGTTTTTTAAAATTAGCATAGAATACATATCCATTCCATATACAATTCTTAGGTAGGTCACCTAAGAATATGCTTCTGTAAACATTTGTCTTGAAAAGACCCTTGAGAGATTTTGATTGGAAATAGTTTGACTATGACTGGCAATGCTGCTTTCCCATGCTACTTTGCTCAGAAACAAATCAATCTTCCTCCCTCCCTTTCTTCCTTCCTTCCTTCCTTCCTCTTTCTTCCTCCCATTCTTTCTTTCTTTCTTTCTTTTTCTTTCTTTCTTTCTTTCTTTCTTTCTTTCTTTCTTTCTTTCTTTCTTTCTTTCTTTCTTTCTTTCTTTCTTTCTTTCTTTCTTTCTTTCTTTCTTTCTCTTTCTTTCTTTCTTTCTTTCTTTCTTTCTTTCTTTCTTTCTTTCTTTCTTTCTTTCTCTTTCTTTCTTTCTTTCTTTCTTTCTTTCTTTCTTTCTTTCTTTCTTTCTTTCTTTCTTTCTTTCTTTCTTTCCTCTTCTATCTGTTCCTTATTTCCCTTCCTCCTTTCCTCACTCTCTTTCCCCACAACTTCTATAAGAGAGTAGTGTGGCAGATGCAGGCACACAATTGCTTCATCCACAACAGATGATTCATTACAAAGTTTAAACACAATTTTGTATATTCAATTTCTATTCTTACTTTAGGAAAAAAAAATCTTTTCTTGTTCTGGTAAAGAAGAAACCTGCTGACTGATGAAACTTACTGTGCTTTTGCTGGATTCAATAGACTGTTAAATAGCACTAAGAATAGAATATGGGTCCAGATTATGAACAAATAAATAAGTAATATTTGGCATAGCTAATCCAGTACACAGATCTTCAGGTTAATTATAGCAACAGAACTCTAAACCTGCAACATACATATATACACTAATGAGTTGCAGATATAGGTAAAACTAATACAAAGGAAGGAAAGAAGGGCACAGCTTTATCTGTAACTGTACATTAAAAGTGTTATTTATTTTTTCACCAGACAATACATTTTAGAAAGGCAGGAGGATCAGAATGATGACCTTTGAGATTTAATCTTTTTGTTCTTCCTAGTAGCTTACAGTTTTCAGAGGAGTAGTCTCGAATTTTAGGTTTGTTGGGGTTTTTCGTTTAGGGATTTATTTGTCTGGTTTTTTAACAAAGAATGTGGTTAGTGGTTGGTGAAACCTAAACTGACTGTACGATGGATATCACTGAGACAGAATAAAAGAAACTCATATTGCTTAGGCAGAAGAGAGTTTTAAACATAATGATCCATGATTTACATTTTATTTCTCGTTAACAGACACTCATATGTTTCCCTTAATGCAGCTCGAATGCATTTCAGAACTAAGCCAGTGTATTATTCTCTACAGCTTTTAATATGGTATGAAGTATTTGTCCTGTCAAATTCCATTTGTCACAGGGTCAGCTTCATCTTCAGAGGATAGTGGGTTTATGCTGTTCATGAACCAGGGCATTTTCCCATCTCAACAGTGATGAGGGCAAAAGTTCCAAGAGAGAAAAAAGCAGCTGCACTTTCCATAGGTTATCCCATGGTCCAGGAATACAATGGTCCAGACTGATGCTTGTATGATTCATCTGGATATTTAGACAAACTGCATGCAACAGCAACAATGTGAAAGCGTCACACAGACTCGGTGGCTATTGTCTGAAGGCAGGAGGCTGGTAGAGAATGTTAGAGAAGAGACCTGAGTTTGGGTCTTTCAGCTCTGGGCAGAATATGGCTCAGCCTAAGGCAGGAGACTTTTTTATTCTCTCCACACACATAACAACCTTCCTGCTCATCATAATGTTCTGGCTTTGTTCCAAAGAGGAAAACTAAAAAAGCTAGGAAAGTGTAATGTATGACAAAGCCATTTACTTCTAGCTCTACGAGAAAAAAAATCCATGCTCAGTGAGCTCCAGGCTCACTGTGCTGTTCATCAGCCAAGTACATAGCTCAAATTGTGCCCAGGGCCTTTTATAATCCTTTTTTTTTTTTTTTTAATCAACTACTCTGTGAAGAAGGAAGTTAGTGGAACTCATTATTATTCTGTTCTCTTATCTCCTGAGTCCTAAACACCCAAGAGACCCCTGGTTTTATCCCCACTTTCTCATATTGCAATAGTAAGAAATTCTGATTACCAGCTGCTGGAAGTTATCTTTTTCTAGTACTGTTTATCTGGAAAGCCTTTGTGGACAGCCTTGTTCATTTGACCTGTCCATCATCCTGCTTGTAGCCAAAATATTACAGGAGATCGTTTTCTGTACTGCTCTTCATTTTAGAAATTCTACTTAATCATAAATCTATTTTTTACCAGATAGTAAAAAGTACTTGGGTTTTTTTATTTGAGAATGTCATTTGGAGGAGGAGAGTAAATAATATCTTTTTTTTTTTTTTTTTTAAATCACGGGGTTATCCTCAAACTTCATAAACACAAAATTTCTTTCTGTTCATATTTTCTAAAGTAGGATCAGAAATGGGAAGTTCTTTTTCTGCAAGGTGCCAAGTCCTACAATCAAATCCAACCCAGGATACAAGCACCTGTTCATAGGAAAAGTAAAACTATGTCCATAACTGCTTGTTGTATTGGATTAAGCATCTTTCAGTCACAGTCCCCTGCAGATATTTGTCCCTCTCTCAAAATGTCATGTAGCAAATGGAGCTACCTCAGCTGCAAACAGGATCATTCCCTTTCATAGTGAGAGTTTTCTGTCTTTGGCGTGATGATGTGACGAGCTTTTAAAAGCGAGAAGGCTCTGACAGGCAAATGAGCTCAAGGTTTTCACTTCGTTATTCCTGGCATTTACCTGATATCACGTAGGATGTGATTGTGAATAATCCAATTGTCCAAAATTAACATCATGTATCCTATAAGTGCTTATTTTTCCAGTGACATCAGCAAGAAAGCAGTCTTGTTTTCATTTTAAACTTGCTTCACCACAGAGAGACTACTAGAGAACCGTGTCATTTCTTATTACTAAACTCTTGATTTTTTTCTCTCTCTCTGGCTCCTTCTGCTGAGCTTTGTTATGCTCTTTGCCATGTCATGTCTGAAATTAGACTGAAAACACTTTGGGAATGCAACCAAATTATCTGATTTTATCAGGAGATGCTCTAAGAGAACACAAACTCTCTCCAAAATAAAATAAAACCAACTGCAGCAGCAGCTGGAAGTAAGGAGAAAATATCAATGCAATAAACACTTAACAAAAGCAACCATTATTTTTATTTTTTTTTTTAAAGCTCAGAGGAACATATTTGGGTATAGCAATATTCTTGCATGACAGCAGAAGATTTTTTAGCTACTTTGCACATATTCAAAAAAGTATTGACACCATAACTTTTCTCTATATACTCAGGTAAGACTTGTCTACAGCATATAGAAGTGTGAGGAACCCTATGTGTTTCCTCTTAGCACTGCTCCCTACATCTGATCTTCATGGTTCAGAAGTGAAAATTAGGTCTCTAAATCATTGCTGTGATACAAATATTTTTCTTGCCTTGAGGGGCCCAGAAGGCTAATCCACCTCTCACCACCTTTGTGGGTCGTGCTGAAGTAGCTTCAATGGTAAAAGAAAAAGTGAGTCTACGGAACAGAAAGCAAAGGAATAGGCAAATATGAACATGAGAATGTATATATAGGATGAAGAAGAGCAGATGGGACACAAGTTACAGCGTAAATGTGACAATTGTAAAGAGCTCTTATTTGGGGTTTAACACATAACAGTGAGAAGAGAGATTACAAGAAATTGAAATTACATAACTAAAAATTATGCCATTATAAAAGCATCATTTGTCATTTCAATCACAAGCCTATAAGGACCTAATACTAAATGAAGTTTCAGCCACTCTAGCTAGAGAGATCTGTAATAATCCTTACGAGAATGCATATTTTATAATTCTGTACCTTGATAGCATGAAAACAAAATGAAATGCTATGGTATTTCTCATATAGAGAGATGTATATCTCACCTGCCATTTTCAATCCTATGAAGGTCTTTCCAGCCTGTCATATTTGGTCCATGAGTTTGAGAGAGTTGGAGATTTACCACAAAGTCAGTGCTAAAGTAAGGCATGAACTCTCAGGGACTGGTACTAGGAAAACTGGATGTCTGCCCAACAAGGGAAAACATAGAAACACGACTAAGATAGAAAAGGAAGGCATACTGCATTAGCCTTTTTCCTATGGAAAAAAAAAAAACGTAGGGAGGGAGAGGGGGAGAGAGAG
>VWZE01004252.1:89043-124500 GCA_013396675.1 Eubucco bourcierii
ACACTTTAAAAGTTAATAGGGCTTAGTTCTATCCATAAGTTCAGGGTCTAGCAGATAAGGTGCATGGACCTTTTGAATCTATCTGGGAATGGGATGCTGTGGAGAAAGAGTAAGTGACTGGGTAATTACACAGCTGGATGGAATATGTTTAAAATTAAGATGTCACACTGTGCAGCAGCAAATTGGCAGATAGACAAGGGCCACTGTTCATCAGAAAAACTGAAAGATATGCTTACATTAACACCTGGTATAGATATCTACCAAATATTTCTGCAGCCCTACAAACAGACGACATAACTGTCAAAGCAAAGGGCTTGGCTCCGTAAAAGATTGAGTTTCCTATCTTCACAGTATCACAGTATCACAGTATCACCAAGGTTGGAAGAGACCTCAAAGATTATCAAGTCCAACCCATTACCACAGACCTCAAGACCAGACCATGGCACCAAGTGCCATGTCCAAACCCGCCTTGAACACCTCCAGGGACGGTGACTCCACCACCTCCCTGGGCAGCCCATTCCAGTAGCCAATGACTCTCTCAGTGAAGAACTTTGTCCTCACCTCCAGCCTAAACTTCCCCTGGCGTAGCTTGAGACTCTGTCCTCTTGTTCTGGTGCTGGTTACCTGAGAGAAGAAAGTAACCTTCTCCTGGCTACAACCACCCTTCAGGTAGTTGTAGACACAACAAGGTCTCCCCTGAGCCTCCTCTTCTCCAGGCTAAACAATCCCAGCTCCCTCAGCCTCTCTTCATAGGGCTTGTATTCGAGGCCTCTCACCAGCCTCGTTGCCCTTCTCTGGACATGTTCAAGTACCTCACATCATTAAGTATCTTTCATCATTAAGTATCTTGCAGATACTTAATCCCTTGAACAGAGCTGCAGCAGGTAGCATTAGTGCCCTTGATACAATGAGTAGGAAAACAAAGTACCACAGGAATACTAAGGAAGCCAAGGACATGATGTAGGAAATTTGCCAAGAAATATCTTTCTTGAGCCCGAGTGTTTAGGGACATGTTGAATGTAAAACCCAGGTTCTTGTCCATGTTCAAAGGGCCATTTGTGTATTATATGTTAAACAGCTCTTGCATGGAAAACACACAGTCTGAGAGAACTCAACGAAAAAAAAAATGCCAATCTGCTCCTGCTTGAATGTCTTACTTAGGAAATCATTGGCTGGGAGAAAAGAGGCTGAAGATTACAATTCATGCTGCACAATCATTAGAACACAGAAGTGGGAGAAGCATGGTGCTCATCAAAAAGGTCAGCTGGAATCCTCTCAGGACAAGATTCTACTCATTTGAGTATTAGACATGGACAAGGACATGGGATTGGGTGTCTATACAGCTTCACTGCTGGCATGCCTTGCAACACACTTTATGCCTGTGACAACTAGCAACTGTCATAAACAACGTCCCACCATGCTATTCAGGCCAAGGACCTTTGCCAGCAGACAGGAGGGATCTGGTTCATTGGAGAGGAAGTACGGGAAGAGTTTTACCATACAAGACCACCAGAAAATCACTAGCATCAGTCTAGCTTGTGATGTTGTGGTAGTTTCGGAGTTAATACTCTAGTTCATTTGAAATTTCGAATAAAGAATTGTATTGGGTACAGAACAACAATATTCTTTTGCTGGACTAGTATATCATTTGTTGCACAAACTGTTTGTTCCTTGCTCTCTGCTTCCTGCCTCCTCCCTTCTTGTCCCCCACGCTGGCTGAGCTTTCATGTCTCCACTAACCTTGGTTGAGTAGAAAACAGTTGGGGCCTGATTTTCTCTCTGGGGGGCAGTAGAAGGTGGCTTTGTCCAGGGGGATTTCTGCATTATTTCTAAGCTGTAAATACTTGTAAATATATGTAAATATATTTTGCACATATGCATTGTATTACATGCTTTTAGATTGTAGATTGCTGTAAATGTGTAGGTTTATCTTGCTTCCAAGCCTTTTGAGCTAGTCTAGTGATTTTATTTTGGAGGGTAATTTTAACCCCACCACAGATATTAAATGTCTTTTGCTGGTATTAGCCTTGAGTGGAGTCCTCTACAATAACAGTAATAATGTCTTATTGAATGTCTTACACTTCTTTCCAGGAGGACCACGCTTTCCATTCTCAGAGTATCCTCAGTTTACCACAGGACTATTCTGTGGTCTTCTGAGCAGTCATTTATGAAAACTTAATTTTTTTTTTATTCTACTGCTTATGGCATTTGATGCCACAGAAACAAAGTAATGGGATGCTGGTAGTGGGACGTCTTGAACCTAAGCTGCCTATGTTTGAGGCAAAGAAATGATTGTATTGCCTTTCCAGGTTAAAACAGTCCTGGAAAAAGAGAAAATGAGGTAAGCTGTCTAGTTTGTGAAGATGTCACTGTGTTTCAACCAAACACATTTGTGTGTTCTGTGTCAGTCAAAAAACTGTTCTGATTTTTTAAAAGTAAATTTGACAAGTGGCTTTAATTTAATCACTGGTGGTATTTTCACATTAAAAAAAATCAATTAATAACACTTGTAATTTAAAAAAGGGAAAAAAAATCTATTTTTGCAAAAGCACATTTCTACATAGCTATCCATAATGATGTTTGCTATGACTAGAACAGGAGACAACTAAATACCTAAATACTTCATTGCTTGATAGACTAAGTTTCATTTGAGCTGTTCTGGTCTATTATGCAAATTGTACCATATTAAACAAAATTTATTGATACTTACTTCATTGGAAGATGACAGCATCTCTTATTAGCTACTTAAAGCCAGGCCAGCAACTGAAAAACATTAACATGAATGCCACACAAGCAAAAATCTTGCAACTCAAAAGAACCCTGCTTATTAGTTGAGATTTTACACTGAATGCAATCTGTATCACTTCAACCCACAAATAACAATGTGTTAGTGAGTAATCAAGCAAGGGACAAAGTCAGGGCTACAATATTGTATTCCCAGCTCAGCTACTGACTCACAGTGTGATTTTGCTCATTTACCAACTATAAAATGGAAAACGTGGTAATGATAATGATAATTATAGGAATAATAATACCTACATAAAAGAAACCTTAATGTTTGAAGAGAGCTTTGAGATAAAGCTGCTACATAAACACAAAGTACAATTAACAAGGGATTACAAGATTGCACATTCTTTGGGTTTTTAAAATTAAAGACAGGTGAACTCTGCACATGAGAGACCAAAACACATCTGTTTTAAGAGCTTATTTGAGGAATCATTATGATTCACAGTTGCCATTGTGTTGCATTAGATCCATGTTTTCAAGGAGATCTAACTATATGCCAGTCATTAACATGAGAAACTTGAAAGGGAGTTCAAAATAATCTCATCACTGTGACTACTGGCTACTGTTTGTCTTGCTGCATTCTCTTCTTTATAGATATGTGTATCAATGCATTTATATGAAAGGCAGGAGAACATGAGCCTGGGAACAAGGAGAAGAGGTTCAGTGCTTCAGTGAAAGCTGAATTCCTGAGGCACAAGTGAGCTTAGAGATTTTCTCATACTACCCTGCAAAAGTCTCTGAAAATGTTCAAATATAACCCGAACAATCATTGCACTGACCAGGTCAGATGTCTACTCTGAGCACAGTGATATTCTCCTGCTTGCCAAAAGCCTTTGAAAAGAATGGATTGAGTTAGAACACAAACGTACTCCAAATGTGGATAAGAGACTGTGGAAAGGTGAAGTCTCACTTGCTGAAAGGGGAAAATGCATTGGAAAGGGACTATAAAGAACCAAAGTTAGAATGATAATGAAAGCAGATGTATGGATTACAGAACTTTGGAGACCACAGTACAATATCACTCTGCAGAACAGGTCAAAGGCATCTGGAAGGGTACAATGGTGCTTCCTTTCATATAACCAACTAGACTTTTAAAACAAATTAAATCAGCTAAAAAATGTGAGTAACCTCTGTGAGCAATCTCTGTGTGCAAACAAATGATTGGTGCAGAGGAGCACTGAAAATCTCTTCTATTAATTGTTTTGTAGGAAAACATTAGACAAGTCTAGGTTTGTATAAACCTAGCAGACCGCAGGACCATGGAGAGCGAAATTACAGTAAAAGCATTTGTTTAAGTATACATCATTCTGAAAGACTTTCAAGAGGATGACATTACAAATCCATTTCCATTTTCCTCAGAAACATGACAAACTCAGGTCATCATGGAAAGGAAAATGTTCTAAGTCAAAGCTGTAAGAAAAATGCTCGATTCTTCTAAGCCAGTTAAATTTCATTATTATTAATTGTGTTACGATGCTAAAGTCTCCATCGAGTCAACACCATGATACTGAAACATTAACGAGGGATCATTCTTTACAAGAGTAAAATTCAATTACAGAACCAGTGAGGTAAAGCAATTTAAGGCCACACAAATGATCAGTGGCAGAAGAAGAGAAGACCCCAGATGGCAGCATCTGTGATGTATATACAGAATATAAAGACATTGTTTGTAGCATAAATTAGTAGGTCAGCCAAACCCAAGGAAGCTGCAAATATTTTGCAGCCAACCTAGTTGCTCTGCCGTGGTACAGTAGTCCTCACAAACACATATTTCCGTACTGCTCTTTAATATTTCAGAGGTGAAGAACAGTTAGCTGGAGACAGAGAATAGATGCATAGGATCCAAAGGAGAGTTAGGGGGAAGGAAGAACAGAACGGGTAGCAGGAGAACTAGGGGGAAGGAAGAACAGAATGAGCAGCAAGCACAACACTGGGTGTGGCAAGAATTCTCCCTGCTGAAGGGTTTTATCTTACGATACAGAGTAAAAAAAGAGAGAAAAATCTCTCATTTCTGCAGAAGAGAACACACATAGCTTCAGCTTTCCTTTTTTTTTTTTTTTTTAAATTGAATAAATTCAAATGCTGTTGGGCAATGCCCATGTATCACTGAATAACAGAGATCAGGAGGAAATGCATTTTACTGAGATACTGTTCTGCAGCTGCCAGTTGTAGCCTTTCCTTAACATCCGTATGAACCACTCAGCACCAGTCTTAGCAACATGAGGGTTGTTTTTCTGTTCTTAATTGAGTAGAAAGTACTGTATGTCTTTGATTTGTTAGAGACATTAGTGAGCAGCAGAATCTTGGGAGAGATTTCTAAGGACAGTAAATAGGATAAGCCCAGACAGAACTGATGTAAAATGAACTATAAAAGCACAGAACTGTTGTGGATAGAAAAGAGCCTTTTGTGGTGTCGTCTTAAACACAATGCTTGCCAGGATTTTTGCCCGTGGAGCAATGAGGACTCTGCAAAATATGAGGGCTCTCGATCCACATTAAGAACAGAAATTCCCTTATTTTCACCTGAGCTATTTCACAACCTTTGTTCTTCAGAGTTCCTTTGATAATTTTCAGTTTATGCATTAAAATCACTTTGATGGGTAATTCTTGTAACAAGTAAATCATTCCTTTGCCTCCAGAGATGATCTGAGAATCACAGAGCTACAGAACGGTGCGGTTGGAAGAGCTCTCCAGCACCCCTGCTAAAGCAGGTTTGTTTAGGTGTGGAATCACAGAGAAGGGTGAATTACAACGAAGGCTACAGAGATTGCTGTTAGACCATGTCCAGTGATTGTTTCATGCCACATTGATCTTGGCACTGCTCCTCTCAGTTCTAAAAATGTCAGATTTCCTTTTCCTTTAGCCTCAGTTAGCCATGACCCTCCTTGAGAAAAGCTGAATAGGAGGTAGGGAAGTCTCAGTGTCAGTGGAGCGCCTGTGTTTGTGAGGAAGTCTGGGCAGCACCCAAACAGGCATAGTCAATACATCATGAAAAAAGCTTGACGCAATATTCATCGTCCTAGTTGCTCAGATGAAGTCATCTCAGATCAATCATTATTGCTCTTCTCGCTGCAAGCTTCATTCACCTTCTTCTTCATGTCTTCAGCAGGCAGCTGGCCTGACTGCTTCCATTCTTCTTTTCAGTGTCACTGCTGAGTCTCCCTGGTAGTTTCTAGGCATTATGTCTGAGTCCAGATCCTTTCAGTGTGAATGGGAGAGCTGTGTAGGCTGGAGGTGCCATGTGCCCAACACGCTCCAGTGATAATTTCTCCACTCTGAAAATTTTACTGTTGAAGCCTTGGATTCACTTCTGATTTGTTGAGTTGTAGAGGAATAAGGTCTGTGATTTCAAGACGTCAGGTTAAATTACACTGGGGCTCAGAATTAATTCAAATGGCATCTATGCACTCCAGGGAACATGAACTCTTTTCCCAGCTGCACAATGCATACATGCTATTTTATATGCAGTCTGGTGCAGGTAAGAAAATGTCCCAAAACACTGATATCCAAGAAAAAGCGTTGAAAACATTGGCTACACAATTTCAAATTTCTCTCACAGACAGCTGAAGTTTATTCTTTGCTTCTTGTCAGGTATTGATGCCAGCTGCTGGGGGCTGCTGAGCCTCCATTTCAGTGCTGCTCTTACTCCTTTAATTGCCATTTGTCACTGTGGAAAAATCATTTGGTATATTTATGAGTAATTGACTAAGGACTCCAATGGTGTTCACACTAAGGACTCCAATGATGTTCATGTACTTTTTCTCCAACTCTAATGGCATTCTTTATCCTCTGAAAACTATGTTATTTCTCTTCTTTTTCAGATCTTTGCAAACGTGTCCTTGTGATCCGTTCTGGCCTGGATTTTCTTCACTCAGTGAACCCCTTGGGTTTCCAAGTCCCTGCCCTGCAGCGAGATCAGGATTTCAAATGAGCAAATGAACACAGTTTACATCATCATATTCTGGTGTCTCCATCTTTGCTTTGAAATGCCTGCTCATCTCTCATATCCTAAACATAAGGCAAATTTCTCAGCATCTTGGACTTACTTCCTTTATGGATGGTATTTCTCAGGTTGTCAGTTCCACATCATCTCCAGATCTGCACATCTTGTTCTACATTTTCTTCTGTAAGATAACTGTTATCACCTATATATAGCAGAAACAGAACAGGCTCAACATATTGCCACTTGTCACTCCTATCCCACCGTCTGTCTACCCCTCTGTCCCATTTACCATCTCTGGTTTCTGTTAGCAAATCAACAGAGCACTTTATCATCAGTGTTCATTTGTTAACCTTACAAATTACTGTCTCAGTGGGCAATGAAAGCCATCCAGAAGCCCTTGCAAAAGATGCCCATATGTTCTCCCTGTTCCATTCTCATTTGTCCATCTGGGAGGGATTAATCAATATGGCTATATTTGAACTTCTTTTATGTGCTTGTGCTTCGAGTCTCTTGTCAAAGGTTAGGGCTGGGCCCAAAATAGAAAACAAGTGACAGATTAACTCCTCTTTCTTCTCAAAGGGGAAGAGAAAGAAATGAAAGAAACTTATGGTTTGGGAAAGAAAACAAAAACTACTTTAATGAAAATAATAATAATGAAATATATACAAAACCAGAACTGAACACAACCACCATAATGACAATTCTTCACCACTGATTCTGTGGCTGAAGTCCCAGACTGGAACTCAGCAGCAGATGGGCAACAAATTCAGGAGTTAGATTATGGAACTGGATTCGGGAATTTATGGATTAAGACTGAAAGTTTTATTCTGCACGCCCAATGAAGTTCACAAGATTTAGCAGTGACCTTGATCCACCTACCGATCCTTGGTACTAACTCAGGAACATTGAGTGTTGTCACTGCTAGAAGCAGACACTGCCTGCAAAAACATGCTGTTTAATTTCAGAAAGTGCAGTTACTTAGAAGAGACTGAGCTGAAAAGTAAAATCACTTAACAAAATTAGTTTTGTTCTTACTCAAACCAGAACATCTGTAAATAATCTGTCTGTCCAAGTGTCCCCTATTTGTCTCTCAACAGCTTTCCAGAATCTTAGAACAAAAGCCAGAACAAGGATCTGTAGTTACCACCTCTTTCAACTTTTTTTTTTTAACGTTGAGATGCCAAGGTAGGTACCTCTCTTCTCTAAGTGCAGTAGGCTCAATCTTCATCTGGCATCAAATCAATAGAGCTGCACTTTTTTTTTAGCCCAGTGAAAGTTTAATATGTCTTCAGCTTCTAGTACACCCACCACTGTATAATCTGAGACCTGTGAACAGCTCATAGCCCTTTAGGAACCACTTGTTACTGAGCACACCTGTGCTCCTTGCTCAGCTGAAAACCAATGTGGACTGCCTCCAGCACTCTGAAGGTAGTTTAAGTTAACACATTTTTTGTCTTACAGACAAGGAGGGCTAAGAGCATACACAAACACACACACACACACACATTTATGGAGACTCATCAGATGAACAGTGACTTATTTAATGTCAGGACCCAATCACGTTCTACAGATACATTGGTGTCTGTGTTTTATAAGTAAAGTACTTTCCCTCTTCTATTTCCATTGGGAAATTGAAGGCCTGTACCAAAGTGCTCTCTTGGAGTTTTGTTTGGCTCCATCTGCATTTCTGATCCTCCAGTCTTCTTGAAGGTTTCTTGAAGCACACATGGCAAGAAGTTTTAGCTTTAATATAGTGTTCTCATAGAGCTTTCTTAGTAAAACTATTTACTTTTGGGTGCTGGAAGATCAAATGGACACTCTCTGAAGCACTAAAGTTTATGCTTGACTATGATGCAGACAGCAACAGGGCAGGTGCCTTTGTTACTTTTTCTATCTTCAAATGTCAGAAATTCCATAGGTCTATAATGGAGCTACAAAACATGTTCACTCTGTGTCAGTTAATGTGTACTTAGATTATGGTTTGGGTTTTTTTCCTTTCCTTTTCTAGATAAGGCCAGGAAATTTTAGAGGTGCTCCAGATAATATATGATGCCTTCTTCCCTGAACTTGCTCCTGCTAGGTGAAGGAGACTGATGGGGAAACATACATGACATTTTGGATGGCTGTAGAATACACTGTAAATAGAATCTTCTTCATGATGGGTATGCAAGTTAGACTGCATTTCAAAAACAGAGCAAGAGAGAGGGACACTTTTTTGACCTCTTCAAGTCTGACCTTCCTGGAGATGAAGCTGGTGTCAGGCATCTCAGTGTGAGACTCAGCTGCTCAGGAAAGAGCCTGGGCACTGCCTCCAGGTACCTCAGAGGGTCAAATGGGTGAACAGTCACCCACTCAGCTCAATTGTTTAAGCATTTCCAGGAAGTTTAAGCTGTAGACCTAATACTATGTATCAGGTTACAGGATTTTCACCTTCCTTTTTCTGCGAGAAATATTAATTCTCCTGGTAATACTCTCCTCCACTTTCTGATAATAATTTTACCTGAAATGTTTCATTCTTGTTCTAGTCATTGGCCTCTATTAGATTTCAGAGATTTGATGTGATGTACTGAGATATATACCCCTGTAGGTGACCGCTCTGCCGGATTATTTTTCCTAAACCATACTGGGGATCCCTCCCTACACATATCCACATGTGATCTCAGTTATCTGCATTTAAAGCAACTTCTAGAGACTCTCCACTTACTCACAACCCTCTATTTTCTTCATTGGCTGAATCATATTCGTGGAGCCTAAAATATTTTTACCAGCTTTCTTTCCATTTCTGAAGGTAATTTGAAGCTACTTCCAAAGGTTCACGTTATAAGCCACTGCTACAAACTCATTTTAAGATATACTCTGTTTTATTTATCGTTGCTTATAACCTCTTTGGAAGCTCCAACTTCAATATACTTGCTGACCAAAACGTGTTTCTTCCTGATTATAAAATACACACTGGTTTATGATGTTAGGATTACTCACATCTGTTGGGATCTAAGCAACTTAGCAAGATGAAAGAAGGAATTGGATTTTTATTTGCACAAGAAGTATAGCCAGGGCTGTAACAGTTAACGCTAGCAGAGTTAGCAGGGGGTGGATAATAAATGCCATGTCTTAAAAGAATATAGCTTTCAGAGATTAAAGTAATACCAAATGTGTGGGCCATATGATCTGCCTACCATACAGTTCATAATACTTATATCTGAATCACCTCATACCTCCAACTGCAGGCTACTGACAATAGATCTAATCCCTGCTCCAAACTTCTCTTAGGATCCAAAGATCCAACTGCCTCTTTTGAGAAAGTAGCATATGGAGGAAGACAGAAAGTGTGAGTGATGTCTGTTCTTCTTGCACTTTTCCCCCTATCCACAGTACAATGCACCTAGCTGGAAGTCCACTGATGTGAACAGGGCAGAAAACACTCCCCAAAAGACTTCCAGAATGAGGTAGAGTCTTTGTATGTCTCTCTCTTTCTTTATGCAAGACTACTTTGCAAGGATGTCTGTGGTTAATATGCCCTATGGTAGGAAAAATATTTTTTCTAATTTGGGAGGAGACCTTTGAACTGCCAATTGATAATGCAAAGGAAATGTTATAGCTAGTTAGTCAACTTCCCTCGACCTTTGTTTCAAAACAGAGGAAAATATCTGGGTCTGACCAGCCAAAAATTACACAACCTGGATTCAGATTCTGCTTTGATCTTCCTTTGATCATACATTTACCAGGAAAAATGAGCTCACTTGTATTTAGGATTTGTCTGCAGAACAAGAAAACAGACACAATGAAGTGGAGGTGAATGACACATTGTACTGATTCTAATTAATAAACAATTCAACTCAGATAAATATGCATAGATATATACATAAGTGTAAATGGACATAAACATATGCAATTTGAAAGACCAAAACAGGGTATTTTCTGTTATTTTTGAAAGCTAAGGTTCTAGTATTGCTTGATTTAGAGTCAGTGATTCATTTGCAATATCACTGCTCCAGTGAATATTTTCCTTAGCTGTATACCCTGTCCTGTCCAAATCAAGGTACAACCAAGAAAGATGTAAGTTCAGTTCTGAGTGATGACTTCGTAATGTAAAGTCATCACTTCTCCATCCTGGCTAAAGCCACTGTTAAATCTGGCTTCTCACTCTGAGATTATCAGTGATCTCTGTAGTGTACAACTGCATTTTTTGCTGTTATGGTTCATAGTTTGTGGGACATGAGAAAGGAAAAGTAATTTAGTAAAAGTAGCAGGTTTTTCTGGTTGGATGGTGAGGTAAATGAGAAGCCATGGTTCAGAGAACACATCTGTCATGTCTAGAACCCACAAACCCAAAACAAACCAGAACACATTCACAGATACAGAACCTCAGTAAAACCCAGGTGACCTCAGTAAAACCTGTCCTTTCCCAGCTGCAGATTTCACAGCTGTGGACACCAGTGCAAACCTCTGCTCAGTACCACCAAGTAAGAACAAGAACAAAACAGATGAATAGGTGACATATGCTGGAAGTCATTCTGAGGGATAAATCTAATTTTCCAAAGTAAACCTTGTTTGGGTTTTTTGGGGTTTTTAGGTTTTTGTTGTTTGTTTTTTGTTTTTTTTTAACATGAGTACTCTCATAATTCTCAGATTAGGAGTCTAGGACATGTAGCTTTGGAAAAAATTGCTCTCCAAGCCTTCTATTAGGAGAGGAGAGAGTTTTTCTTCTAAATGCATTGAATCACATACTAGCCCAAACCAGCCCCAGCAGTCAACTGTGCTTCACTTCCTTACCTCAAGGCAACCGTACTTTACTTTCTGACTAAGATCTTACACTGGAAATGAAATTGTGTTTGCTGATGCCTGGCAGTGGTCAAATGTACAGTGTAGCAGAGGAACTGAAAAATCAGGTCACAGGATCACAGGATCATAGGATGTTAGGTGTTGGAAGGGACCTCCACAGATCATGGAGTCCAACCCCTCTGCCAGAGCAGGACCATAGTCTAGCACAGATCACACAGGAATGCATCCATATGGGTCTTTAAAGTCTCCAGAGAAGAAGACTCCACAACCTCTCTGTGGAGCCTGTTCCAGTGCTCTGTGATCCTTACAAGTAAGGTTCTTTCTCATGTTGCAGTGGAACTTCCTGTGCTGTAGTTTATATCCATTGCCCCTTGTCCTATCACAGGGAGATAGGACAAGCACAACTGAGAAGAGTTTGACCCCTTCTCTTGACACTCAGCCCTCATATATTTATAAACATTGATTAGATCTCCTCTAAGTCGTCTCTTCACCATAGCAAAAAGTATCAGATCACTCAGTTTCTCCTAATAGTTTTGTTGCTTGCATGGTGATAAGATTCAAAGTAACATCAGAAGCATTGTTCAGTTTACCTTTCAAACTTGGATACCACTATAGAATATGTCAGGAAAAAAAGAATGAGACAATTCCATCAGTGTTTAAAATAAACATAGTCTGATCATTTATATTTGCATCTTCTGCTATAGGCACGTAGACCTAAGACATTCATGCTCTGATAGCCCATCTTTTGGAGACCTTTGGCACTTCACCTAGCAAAAATCAATCTGTCATGGCAAACTGAAACCAAAGACTCTAAAAAAAATGAAAGTTCTGTAGAGAGGAAGGAGGCAACAGCATTCATAAAAGAAAAGTAAAGATCTTGCTAATTACAATGCTTCACATTTAGCTTCTAATCCTGACAAAAACAATACAAAAGGTCTTAAGAAGCAGTCTCTTCATTTGCAAAGAACAATGCAACGGTGAGCAGTAAGAGGCAAGATTTATAAAGATTAGAGCTTGCCTGACAAATCTCACACTTTTTTATGGAATTACTGAATTAATGGATGAATGGAACAGGAAAAAATAATGCAGTAATCTTGGATTTAAGCCATATTTTTTGAACAATTGGTCTGATCGTTCTCTCCCTCAAAGGCAGGCAGTTATATTGACATAAAGCTGGAGAGCATGAGAGGGTTGCTTCCTGTGTTTCACATTTCAGCTTTAAAAGCTTAAAAAGCATTAAAAACTCAACTGAGCCAGCTTGTGAAAAAAATATATGTCATTTGGCCTGAAGTCTAGAACGAAGGACAAAATCAGGGCTAATAAACAGTTTACAGGGAAAACAGGTAAAATTTGGAGATCAGTCTTGGGTCTTGTCTTTGGTAATACTTCCATAACAAGTTAGAAAGAGGAGTAAACAACATATTAATGAAATTCACAGGTGATACTAAATTGAGAAGAGACAAGAAAAACAAAGAAGCCAGAAATACAGGACAAAGTGATTAAATTAATTAGTTACACAGGCCAAAAATAACAAGAATCACCTTGGAAAAATACAGCGAAGGACACCAGCACAGGAGAAAGCAAATTAGCATGGAGGACAGTTTCCATAAGAAGGAAGTTCTTGGATGCCAGAAACTTGATAAAGCCTAAGGGTATAGAACCCAGCAAGTTACTTTCAAGCTTCTAAGCAGTGTGATGATAGAAGAGGCGCATGCAATCTCTATATGGAATCTCTATATGTATATGCAAAGATGCAGCAACACAGACCAGCAAGAAGTGCTCCCTGCAAGACTGAGGTGTAACACATGAGAAATATTGCTTCATTTCCAGTGAGGTTTTTCACAGATGGTAGGAGAGTTCAAAGAACTACAGGACAAATAAGAGCACTAGAGGAGCTGGTCCCCAAAGAGTGATGAGATTGGAAATGCATAGAGTGAGCAGTGGCCAAAGAATGTAACACAAACATTGGAAAGGTGCAATCAAGGAAAGAATGGAAAAAGAACAAAGAGTCATCAAGAAAAGGTTTGTGTGATCCAGAGGATTTTTCCCTCTGGCTCAGGCTCACGATATAATAGATGTAACAGATACACAACTTGGACTTGGCTGTTCATGCCAGTTTTGAGTTGCTGAGTCGTCTTATTTTCCTCCCTCTTCTGGTTGTAAATTGGGCTCAGTTCTTAGTGTCCTGGCTCTTTCTCATAGCGCTCTGGCCTTATTCCCAACCATCTCTCCTGGCTTTGAGCCAAGTATGCATATTCTTTGTTCCAGTTGTTATCCTATAGCATGGAGGTCAAATCTCACTGCTAGCAGGACCTACTTCCAGAGGACCTATTCCCCTCCTAGAAACACAGTACTCAGAACAACTTCTCCATTTGAATTATTCAAGCTTTCAAGTGATTTTTCCGGATATTTTTTATGTAGGCCTTACTGATATTGTCTCCAAACCTATTTCCAGCATTAAAGAGAATAAGGAATTTGCAGACAAAGATCTATGATTCTTAATCATAGAATCACAGAATCATTAGGATTGGAAGGGACCACAAGGATCATCTAGTTCCACCCCACCCTGCATAAGCAGGGACATCCTACCCTAGAGCAGGTTGGCCAGAGCTTCATCCAGCCTGCCCTTAAACACCTCCAGGCATGGGACCTCAAACACCTCCCTGGGCAACCCTCACCACTCTCATGCTGAAGAACTTCCTCCTCACATCCAGTCTGAATCTCCCCACCTCCAGCTTTGCTCCTTTCCCCCTAGTCCTGTCACTACCTGAGAGCCTAAAAAGTCCCTCCCCAACCTTTTCGTAGGCCCCCTTCAGACACTGCAAGGCCACAATAAGGTCACCTCAGAGCCTCCTCTTCTCCAGATTGAACAGCCCCAACACTTGCAGTCTGTCCTCAAAGGAGAGGTGCTCCAGCCCTCTTGAGCATCCTCGTGGCCCTTCTCTGGACACACTGCAGCATGTCCACATCCCTCTTGTAACAGAGCCTCCAGAAGTGGATGCAGTACTCCAAGTAGGGTCTCACCAGAGCAGAGTAGAGGGGGAGAATCACTTCCCTCAACCTGCTGGCCACACTTCTCTTGATGCAGCCCAGGGTCTGGTTGGATTTCTGGGCTGCAAGTACACAGTGCTGGCTCATGTTGAGCTTCTCATCCACCAGCACCCCCAACTCCCTCTCCTCAAGGCTGCTCTCCATCCAGTCACTGCCCAGCCTGTATNCGTTGTCAGCAAACTTGCTGAGGCTGCACTCGGTACCTCTGTCCATGTCACCAACAAAGATGTTGAATGAGACTGGTCCCAGGACTTCACTTGTCACTGCCTCCACTGGGACATGGACCCATTGACAGCCACTCTTTGGGTGTGGCCATCAAGCCAGTTCTTTATCCATCTAGTATGAAATAAGGAATGGGAGTCTGGTGAAAAGAAATGGATGAAATCACATAACGATATTAAAATATGTCTGAGAATGTGTTGGGGGAAAAGGAAGTTAAACACAATGGCGATGGTGATGGAGTGTTTGGCACAAATCAGTAAACATAAGAGCTGGCACACTAGAAAATGTGACCAAAGCTTTTAAATGGAGCCAAGGTCAATACAGATATGTGGAATTTGCTAAAGGGTTAGGACTGACATTGGTAGGGCATGATGAAAAAGATTTAAGAAAATTATTTTGTTCATGCTGAAATGCTCAAACATTATCCTGTCTTACTCCTGTCTTCCCGAGAGACAGCCTCTGTGGTCACAGCATACATGAAGGGTCAGATCTGCTGTGGAAAACCCAAGAAGCTTTCCTCAAAATTTTCTCACTGGAAATAGCTTCCTACACTCACTATCCTCCTTTTATAGAACGAATTTTAATAAGTATCTTTTTTAATTCCACCACCCCTACTGCTTCAGTTTTATTGTGGCTTTGCCTTTGTTTTCATGTTCTTTCCATTCTGCTGCATTATGAATTCTCATTTTACTTGCTAAAAGTTAGAGCTACTGTACATATATTTAGAATACATGGGGGTGTATGTGGATAGAGATATTAATAGATATATGAGCATCACGTAGCTCTCATTACCGTTCTGATAGTATCAATTTTATTCACTACATGTCATGCTACACGTTTCTCACCTTCACTAACTTTAGTTGGTTTGCACATGGTCCACTAAAATCTGACATACAAATGTCCAGTGTTTCAGTATTCAGGATACTTCTTGGTTGTGTTTGTCAGCTCAAATAGGATACAGAGACGTGGTAATAAAACAATCTCAAACTAATTTAACTGAGGTTTGCTTCGAAAAGAGAACTTTTATGATAACTAAAACAGCATAAGTCTAAAGTTATTTTATCACATTTCTAGAATGAGCAAGGACATTACCATGGGCAATCTGGAGAAAAGAAAAAAAAAAAAAAAAAAGTCACATCCTGCTATTCAGAGAGAATTCATGCTTATTTTCATTCTTCAGCATTTTTCCCTATTTGTACATCTTAAAACCACAGGAGAAAAATGGTCTACTGTCATCCAGTACTTTGCAAGTCACAGAATTTGAGTACTTTGTTATCTATGAGTGATGGATGTCCATAAAACTATAGCACCCCTTGTAATTTAAAACTTTACTTTACATGAAAATACTGATCAAAACACATACTGCCATAGTAACTAGGAACTAATGTTTCCAGAATTCTATTCAATAGATAACAAGAAGTTAAAATCAGGATTAAATTCCCTTTTTTATATCATTCAAAATCTGAAAGCCTGGTGCTGTAGTTCATTTTGATCTCTGTGAACTGCACTTTCAGCTCCACTTTCTATGATATTGCAATCATTCATCCATTAATATTTCTCATCCCCCTCTAAAGCTCACACCAGATAAAATCAGCCCCTAGGGAATATCTCTGGAAAACAGGATATGATGGATTCATAGAGCAAAGAGGGTTCCCAGTACCACCACACACAGTCATAAAAGGAGAGCGAGACCAGCAGGCTTTAACCCTTAACCTCCATCACCAGCATGTACATACTCTTGTTCTGCAGGATGCAATCACACTCATGTATCACCCCTGTCAAGATCCAGGCTATGTATCTCTGATTGTCATGGAGACTGTTTCAAAGTTTCACTGTGATTCTGCAGCAGCAGCAGCAAAAGGGACAATAGTACCTGCTCTTAAATGGCTGAAAAGAAAGCAACAAAGCACACTGGAAAATGGAAGGAGCTGTGACTGAAAGGGATATGAGTACAGGAAGACACTCTTCAAACTATTCCAAAGGGCTAGAGGTATAAGTTAGAGCAACCTTCCAGCTACTCCAATACAATTAAGTGTTCGTATTTTTGCGTAGTTTCAAATAACTTTGCATAGTTTCAAATAACTGTGCCTTCAGGATAAACACAGGAAGAGCATCTTCAAGACTAGCACATTTCTCCTGTCCCCCAAGCTGGAATACTGGGGTGTTTCAGATTAAATGTGTTAATTAGGAAACAATTTATTTTATGGCATCTTTTCTGGTCTCCCATTCCTGTGGGCATTGTAAATATACCGATCGATACAGAGTGACTTGGAACAAGAGCCAGACAGAGTCCCAGATAAGTGAAAGGTGTTAAGAGAGTTGATTTTTTGCAGGGCCTGAGGCAAGTAAGTGATTTGCAGAAAACTGAGGAGACAGTTTTGTGTCAAATAGCAGATTTGCCAAGAATTGCCATTTATGACCATCCATAAGCTACTCTCAAGTAAGGACAGTTGTCACAAGAAATGGAAGTAAAAACTAGAAATTAGCAGTATAATATACAAATTAGTACAAAACAACTGAGTTTAATCACACCTTAGGAAAAGAAGTCATCAGACCAAACTTTCACTGTAAGTGTAGTTAATAAAATGGCTAGAAATATAAATCTTAAAAATTGACTGGTGACCTTCCTGTCAAGATTTATGCTCATGTTACCACAAAAATCACAGCACCTATCCAAAAAAGTTATGACTGATACCAAGGTTGTGATCTGAATCAGTACTTTGAAAATGTGAAGGGCATCACCACCTTCAAAGTGGAATTAAAAGGTTACAATGAAATCACAGAAACAGCAAAGCAAAAGATGCTTCTGCAAGTTTCTTCCACAATATTTGGAGCAAATTTGCTGTGGGAAGGAGGTCTGCTCTGGAACAGACCAATGCACTGGAAAACCATGCTGATTAAAAATGAAATATATTCCCCTGAAAGTGGGCAGGTAGAGTTTGATGGGTACATTTCATGGTAACAAGTAAAGCAGGACTCTGGGAAAATCCTAGGCAAAGTTCTGTACTATAGAAGCTTCACTCCTTGATCTTACAAAGATACAACTCTTTGAGGGGAGAAAACTCCTGCAACAGATTGACAGGATCACAGAATTAACCAGGTTGGAAAAGACCTTTGAGATCACTGAGTCCAACCTATCACCTAACACCTTCTACTTTACTAAACCACGGCACCAAGTGCCTCACCCAGTCTCCTTTTAAACACCTCCAAGGACGGTGACTCCACCACCTCCACAGCCAGCCCATTCCAATAGCTGAACTCTTTCTGTGAAGAGTTTCTTCCTAAACATCCAGCCTAAACTTGCCCTGGCACAACTTGAGACTGTGTTTCCCTCATTCTGTTTCTGGTTGTCTGGGAGAAGAGACCAACCTTCACCTGGTTACAACCTCCTTTCAGCTAGTTGTAGACAGTGATGAGGTCACCCCTGAGCCTCCTCCAGGCTGAACACCCCCAGCTCCCTCAGCCTCTCCTCACAGGGCTGTGCTCCAGCCCCATCACCAGCCTTGGTGTCCTTCTCTGGACACATTCAAGCACTTCAAGATCTTTCTTAAATTGAGGGGCCCAGAACTGGACACAGTACTCAAGGTGTGGCTTAGCCAGTGCTGAGTTCAAGGGCAGAATGACTTTCCTGGTCCTGCTGGCCACATCATACCTGATACAGGCCAGGATGCCACTGGTCTTCTGTCACGCTAGGCTTGAATAGGCCAAAATAGGCTTATGGATGTCCTGGCTTGCCCAGACATGTTTTTCTGCTCTCCCTCCTTCTGTTTTGAGGAGAAGCAACTGCGGGAAAGAGAACAAAGAATCCAGAGCCACTGAGTCTAAGGATTCTGGTTTGCCCAGACTTGTTTTGCTCCTGTTTACATCCTGTGGTAAACAAGGTACATACACTTTGCTTGTGCCTGCCTTGTGTAAGGCCTATGTTTTTCCCAAATTTGGGTAAAGCAAGCCTACAGCTTCACTAATGACTTGACTAATATAGTCAAGCTTGGCTAACTGCCATTTTGATTGGCTATTCTGTGTCCAAAGTCCCATTAGTCTCAGGCCATATTGTTAAAAACAGATGAGCAGATAACACAACGTGCTCTGTCATCATATTCATTCTTATCTACTGTTGCCTGCATTGATGTCTGCTTCTGGCAGTGTTCTGCCTCACTGCCTTATTGCATCCTGAAGTGCCTGGAAACTGCCTGCCTCGAGTTTACCAGGAATAGGCTCTAAATACCTCCACGCAATCAGCCTGCATAGCCAGTGTGATATTTGTGCTGAAACTGCACATCGCAGTCTGCCTACACCTGCCTACACCTGAAAGTCTCCTGCCAAGACAGGAAGTCCTGGAGATACACAGATCACCCACAGGAGCGAGGACCAGGTCAGAGATTGTCTGCTTCCCTTCCCCAGCACCCTGTGAAACCTGGGAAGAATCAAAAGCTTCAGCAGCTGACAAGACAGTAACAGAATTTTCTGAAAGCGTTTGGGTACTGTCTGAATCTGTAGTTAGTCCCAGGGAATCAGTAGACTAACATTTTGTGAGTAAATACTTTAAAGCCTCTTGTAATTCACCATTGCTTTCTGCCATAAGCAGAAAGGAGCTCACTGAGGCCATCTAGTGGGCAAGCAGAGCATTGACCGCAAGTGGTACATTGACCACAGGAATTTTCTCTTCCAGTTCAATTAATGTTTATATATTCTTGCTAGTTACTTTTCATCTAGTTATTCCTTTGTATAATGTTTCCATGGCCATTGCAGAGGAGCCTAATTATTATTAAAATTAGCTGTTGTGGGTGGTGAGAGTTTTGAATATCAAAATTAATAAACAATATTAATTGCAAAGATATGATCTCACAATCAATTAATTACCACTCCATTACACCTTCTTGACCACCTGGGCACACTGCTGGCTCATGTTCAGTTGGCTGTCAAGCAACACCCCCAGGTCCCTCTCTGCCTGGCTTCACTCCAGCCTGCAGAGCTGCATAGGGTTGTTGTGGCCAAAGTGCAGAACCTGGCACTCGGACTTGTTAAAACTCATGGCATTGGACTGTGCCCATCTATCCAAGTCCCTCTACAGAGCCCTTCTGCCCTCTACCAGACTGACACATGCAAGATGACTTGGTGTCATCTGTCATTGATTCTTTCTCAAGGAAGGTTTGAAGGAACAGAAGCATGTGATAAAACAATTTATAATGTCTGCTAAAAAGCAAGAAGTAGCAGAAAATATGAGAGAATGACAACATAGTGAAGTTTCAAAGACAAATATTATGGTCAATGCAGCATGCACAAAATCAACTTCCAGATGCTCCCTGTGACCTGGAAAGATAATTGACTGTGGGTAAAGTAAAAAGTGGGGGGGAGGGAGAAACCAGAGGAAATTAGTTTAGGTGTTGTTTAGAAATCTAGGAGCCATATGAGTTTAGGAACCATCTGTGGTATCCACGTCCCATCTGGGGCTTGGGATACTGTAACAGCCTGGAGATAAATCACTGTGCTCGCAGTGACCACCAGAACCAGCAGAACAGCAGCCACACTGGCAGAAGCACTACTGACACCGTACTGTGCCTTTGCTTATGTGCAATACTTAATTTAGCTGAGAGAGAACATTCCACCTAGTAAATAGACAGCTCATGATAAGGTCTAATGGTTTGGGCAGAAATAATCCAGTTGGTATCTGCAGACTTCTGCTGTTTGCAGGACAAGTACATTTTATGTGCTCACAAATAGAGAGAAAAAAAGAGGTAAGCAACAGTTCTAGGATGCTGAATTTTGCACTCTCCATTTTCCTTTCTCTAGTCCAAGCAGTTGAAAGTAGGTTATCATGTTTGAAAATTTAAAAGCTTGTTTATTTAATGCCTTGCTGTGTGAAATTCCATCCTTGGAAGCACTGCTTTTGAAGACACCGTGGATCACAGAGTACAATGGCACAGAAAGAAACAGTTTACATGAGAGGATCAGATGTTCCATGTGGGACTCATTTAATTCTGAGACAGATTCCACTTTGTAGGCCTCTTCCCAAGAGGCAATTTTCTGCATATAACAGATCACATACCCCTCTGTTTCTCTCATGTGCATAAGGCACCCAGTAAAACAAATAGCATTTTTATGAGTCAAATCACCATGCTACAAATTACACAGCAAACTGCCCTTACTATATCATGTGCAACTTCTTTTTTTTTCCCATCCAATCAATTATCTGGTTTCCTGTGGACATAATTATTAGCAGTAGAATTTCTTCTATCTCCCATAGACAGAATGAGACTGTTTTACACTGTCAGAAACTTGTGTGGTGGATGATGCCCAGGAATGCTGTGAAGTGCCTGTGCACTTACCTGTCTGTTTCCAAGCTTTTTAATCCAAGCACAGAGGCTGCAGCCATTTTCTTCTCAAACAGCACTGCAGCTTGTCGGGCAGATGATGTGTCTCCCACATGGGAGGGAAGAGGGCAGGTTTCAGTTTTCATTAATATAAAATAAAAGCCACTTTAAGATGAAAAATACAAATTTTATCCTTTCTCTTCATAAAACATAATTGTTCAGACAGAAGGTGATTGCATTAACAATTTTTGGCACACCTAATATCATGGTGATAAAGTTGTTATTCCTAGGAAAGGCTCACAAGGCTTGACAGCTCAACAAATGGTCTCCTCATGCAAACCTGTAGCTAACATCTGCTCCTAGGACAGGTCCAATACATATACATAGGAAAAAATCAGTACTGACTTTCTGTTCACATCTGTTTATGTCCCACAGTACTGTTTCAACCTTAGAAGTATCATTACCTGCATTTAATTCCAAGATCATTCCGTGAAATAAAATCTTTGAAGAACAACACAAGAAGGCAGCTAAAATCCAAGCAAATCCACGGGGAGCAGACATTGATAGCAAGACAACATAAAGCTGATCAAAAAGAGATATGTACTTGAGTAACATGAGACAATTCTTGCTTCTGATTACATATACGAAATACTGAGAATTTTATCAGGTTTGCCTTGAAATTTTTCTCAGAAAATCAGTCATCAAAACATCAGTTTTCTTATGCATTAACTGCCCTACTTTTCTGGGCACAGCAAAGCCCAAACACTACTTGGGTCTCAAGAGTTCCTCAGGCAAGGGCAGTATATCCTTTCCTTGCTTAAATTCTCTAGGGAAAAAGAGCCTTCTCTTTATCCCAGAAGTGACCAGTTCTGAGAGAGTTTCCTTCAGGTGGTTAGACAGCCTGGAGGTGCCCCCTACAGTCATTGCCAGGTGAGGTCTGCCCAGCCCTGATGTACTGTTATGCACACAGCAAAATGCACACATATTCCAGGAAAGAGAGAAGACTGAATCAAGTGACAGGGACGTGAAAGGAGATGCATTAATCATCACCCTAGAGAGATACACAGAACATTGTTCCCAGAAATGGAAAAGCTTTTAGAGGCTTTTCTGTACTGAAGGCAACAGTAATTACCATCCTACCTCCAGCACAGTTTGGAAAGGGACTGATTCTCCACTGAAGTGCCTCGGGGTAATACAACAAATGCAAATAAACCTGAAGAATACTGGGTTTCCTCTTCAGCATGCACTGCACACACTGACTGCTCAGGACTCAGTGTGAATCCTTTCAAAACCAGTGGAAGATCTGCTGACTGACTTGGGAAGGACAAGGATCGGTGTTTGCCACAAAACATCCCTAGCAGGTAAACATCACTGTCCATGTTCATCAGAATGGGAGATAATTGCGGTGAAGGCTGGCATAGTCCTGCTGCAGTCAGCGAGGCTAGAGAAGGAGAGAAAATACTTCTGAAGTCTGGCCAAGCTGGGGACTAGTGCCTGGTGCTGGAGACCAACATTCTCTCCAACCACAGAGTGACTCTGACACTTTCACTTTCCTGACCACTATCACTGGGTTTCTGTGATCGCTCCTTGTCTCTGGCACTGATAGAGGGTTGCTTGGTTTGGATGAGCAGGTCACAGCTCACTGGCAGGAGCTGCACTTCTGTAGCATGCACAGCAAATTCTTGAAAGCAAAACTGAAATACTGCTTTGCAAAGTAACTTTTTCAGGCCACAGTAGCTATATTTCCTTTCATTCTCAGCACATTTCACTTCTCTAACTCTCACAACACTTTTTTTTTTAAAAGTGTTTATGTAATTTCATAGCACACACTGATTCTTACCTTGTCCCCCCAAATACATAGATTTATGTAGCAGCTGTTAAAATGTCATGCACCATTAACAGTACTGGAGGCTTGGTTTCTATCATATTTCAAATCAGCTGAAGATACAGGACAGGAGAGATTCCTAAGTTGTTAAAAGCCTGCCTGCAACACCAGAGGAAAAACAAAACAAAACAAAACAAAAACCACGATTACTTTAGGTAGACCTTTTTAGTTTGGTTTTGCAGCTCTGACCAAGAGTGGAAATCATGTGGACGCTCTACAGCCTCCATGACCTCATGCCATTAAATAAACCATCAGAGCATCTTTTCAATATATATATTATTTTCAACTCTGGTCAGCTCTAGTTCAAAAATCACAAAGTGAATAGAATGACAGAAAGACAACAAAAGGATTAGAGATGAGGAAAGGATTTAGGACTTTTTAATTTCTCTTGAGGGAAGATTAATAGTATCAAGACCTTTGGGGGAGTCCTTCTGCTACAAGCAGCACATGGAAAGAGACACTGCTGGTAGGCAACACTCAGGCTGTTTAGGATTTATAGTACAGGTCGGATCAAACACTGCAAACACCAAGAAACTAATAGTTAGACAGTATAGGTTTGTGTAGCAGTGATGTCTTGATTTTGCTTTGATTAATTCCTTAGTAGGTAGGCTGAATACAGTTTTTTCCTTCATGTGGAAACCTGAAGAAAGAAGTTTGGGCACAGGGAAAAGGCACATGTCCCAAAGGAGAAAACATGGTCACAGGGTGTTAGCAAAGCACAGATATAGAGGCTGTAGCTTCCCAGGATGGTCCTTCTGTATGAACAGGAAAAGACCATGTCATGATCCAGAGCCAGAGCCCTGCTAACAGTCAGTGGGATCCTGCTTCCCACGGTGAAGCCAAATGGAGATCCTCATTGTATCTCTCAGCAGATGATGAAAGCTGAGCCATAGCCTGGGCTGTGGAGGTCTAAGGTACACCTTTTTATAGAGGGAAATACCAGTTTAATACAACAAACACCTGAGGGTGCTTTGACATGTATGATCAGATCACTAGCAGAGATTTTTGGGGCCCAAAGGCATGCTGGTCAGCCAAAATTACTTCTGTAATTGCTCTGAAGTTAATTTCCAGCATTTGCAGCTATTTGTGGCAATTGTTTGCCACTGGCTTCACAGAACTTCTTTCTTTCTTTTTTTTTTTTAAATCCTTTTCATTTTTAAACCAGTTCCACTATGTAGTCACAGTCTAATGGCAAGATTTGTCTTCTCTAGGTTCTGTCTTCACTCACATTTTGTTATTGTTTCATATCATCACAAATCCTGCTTCTGTGTCTTGCAGGCAATGAGATTGTTACAAGTAACCAGCTTCTCTGCTCTGCAGACAGAACTTCATTTAACTGCTTTTTCTATTTTGCCATGCGGATGATACATCTTTTAAGCTTCTCTCCCTAGACTTCATGACTGTGAATAAGAAAACTCTTGTTTGAGCATAGAATTACCATGGTGTCCAATTTCTTATCTACCCGTTCGGATGCAGGTTATCCTTCAGGCAATTTATGGCATGTGTTAGTCATTCTGTGCTGATGTTAATTGCTGGTTTGTTTGGATACATTTGAGAACACAGACACCATGAGAAAACAGGGAAAATGATGTCATGTAGGCAGATTGGGATCCAGCTTTTAAAAGATTTATTACAAGGTGGTCAAATCTGAGTTGAGTTGCTGACTGTGACACAAATTGTTCGGGCAAGATCGTTCTCTATCTACACCTTAAATATTCCATGTCAAGTAGACCTGGTGCTGACAGGCTTGTGATCCAGGTTGTTATTACTATCATGCAGAAAACACCAGAATTATCACACTTCATATCAACTGATATTTTCTTTACTGGGCCTTCTTTGTAGTCCACCAAAAGCTTTTAACACCCTCCTATCCAGTTAGCTGAGTTTATAGCCCAGGAGGTTCATATTACGAGGCAATAAAATCTGTATTACAAGAGGATTTACACATGAATTGCAAAATGGGCTCATATGTGATGGTTTGAGAGTTCCCCACCGCCACACACTTTGTAAAATGACCCAGACTAGAACTCAACCAGCTGGGAGTTAAGGACTGAAGCTCTATTTACAGCTCAGCACAATGTACAAGCAGATACATACACTATATACAGGAATATTTAGAGAAGTTACAAGTTAAAGGTAATACAGAAACACAACACCCCTCACAGAAATCAGAGACCCCAGGAGGGGCTCCCAACCACCCTTCCACCTTCTCCCCACCCCTATACCTTACCCCAAGGTTTGCCTTACGCAAGGTGAGCTTGGAGGATCGGCCAGGGGGGTTAGAAGGAAAGTCGTTAGTGAGGTTACTCAGCAAAGAGGAGAAAAAGCCAGAAGCTGCAAGACTGAGATGTTGTGCCCCAGAGACTCACTTATCTATGTTTTGAGTACTTATTCTTAAACATCTCAGCAAGCCTATGAGTGAAGTAGACATCACCATTGTTTCCTTTTACAGCCTATAATATAATTATCTCTATTAAAATATTCCAATTCGCCTCAAACCAGCACATCATGTTACAAGAAGAGTCCATTACAAGAGATTGGGCTGATACGCTATGACTTATCCAAACCCAGCTTCACACCAGGGATATGCAGAAGCTCTGAGCCACATGATGACAAGTCTGAGGTTGAAGATAAGTTTTCAGCTCTTCTTTGCAGCTCTCTTGCTATCCTACCCTTTGTCACATCTTCCGTACCACTCCTGTTCCCTGGCAGGTCTTACCCACTCCTGGGAAGTTTCTGGGATGACATGACCACCTAAGAAGTTACACTGTCTTATAAATACACACACGGCAAATCTTGATCACAAGACAAATATGAAGAACGCAGAATCTTTGGTCCGAGCCCCTCTGACACACGCAAGAGGTGTCAGCTGGTTGGGATGTTACTGTATCAAGCAAAATTCCGAGCATCACCTCCCAGATTTTTATTGTCAATGCTTATCTTGCTGTCAATGCTCAGGCCATTAAAGCCAGAAGTCTGTGATCAAATATCTGGACAGGAAAGCAATGGTTCAGGGAATGAGAGAATTGTGTTGTACTGAACCACACTGTGGGTCATACTACATGATCCAATAGATTTTATGCCCCCATGGAGATGACTTATGTTTGCAAGTCCTCACCGTGTCTGAAACTGGTCTCGGGCATTTCCCTCTGGCTTATGCACCTCCTCCTCTATCCACTACTCATAAGCAGTGGATTACTCATAAAGTTAGCAAGTTGTTCCTCCTTATGACATGCCAGCTGCAGTAATGGTCTGCAAGTCTGCACTAACTTCAGAACAAAAATGGCATCGGGGAATGTTTTAAATCAGACAAAAATATGCCTTTCCCTGAATGTTATGAATCATCCTGAAGATATTTATCTTTGCCCATTGCCTTTGTGCATTTTGACCTTTGTCTTAGAATGCCAGAAAGCAAAATCCTCTGGGGTGAAATGAAAATAAATTGAAATAATTTAGAGTTGCGGGTTTTTTTAACAAAATCTTACCAAGATCTTGCTTTTGAAATTTTCCTTAGTAGTCTTTCCATTATTTGATAATTGTAATTACAGTATGGGAATTGATTAGTTGTAGAAAAATTAATTATACACCAAATTAAAGCAAATTGAAATGGAGTTAAAATCTTGGCACCCATTCCTCCTGTCCCAAATAAAAAGAATTAATTTGACCAGAATGGTTGTATAGGTAAAGTGTTTGACCTCAACAACAAAAGACTTGGTTGTGGGGCAGTGCTGACTGCAAAAAAGGCAACATGGGATTCAGTCATAAAAATCAATAGTTAACTATTGAACAGGGATTAGTAAATGCTGGGAAATATTATTTGACCCTGATTCCATTTGCATGGCTCAAACAGGCTTTACTGCTACTTAAATGTAGAAGGTTAATCTGGAACTCAGGATGAGGCAGACTTCTCTTCAGATCTCCTGAACAGGAAAACTTCTATTAAAATTGTTGGTCCCTTCCCACAGAAGTGCTTTTACTCCAGTGTATCTCCGTGCTGGCACAAGAGATATTCAATGCATTATGATTTGAAGAGGGAAAGGGGAGTGTGATGAAAGTAATGTGTGCAGGAATTAAATAGAAGGAGACCAAAGAAATGTCAGTCAGACCACACACTAGCCAGCTGCTACATGTATCCAGACTGAAGGAGTCTGGTGTCTTAGAAGTAGCCCCTCTGACCTTGTGAGGCATCTACTGTCAGTTATGTGCCAGATCAAAGGCACAAACAGCACAAAGTGAAAATCCTTAACTCCCTTCTGATACTTGCCTTCAACTGTTGTAGCATGTGATTCAATCTCATCAATACTGCTTATTACAGAACATGCTGGTTCTGGGGGACAGAGCATCCTGGAGGTAGAACACCCCCCCTGTTGGCACACAACAGCAACGCAGCAATGAGAGTTTTCGTAACTACATGAGTTAAGTGATCAATATCCATTTCAGAGCTGGTATCTTTCAAAAGAAATCATCATAGGCTCCATGCTGCAGTGCAATCTACCCTCTACACTCATGAAAGCAACTTGCAATCTGACTGATAGGCAGAAACCACTTAAAAGAAAGTAGTGAAGTAATATCCAGTGCCTGCCTATGCGGCCACCAGCAATGGGGCTCACAGGAAGAATGTAAACCTGTTCTCTCCTGCACACGAATGTGGGACAGCAGAGGTAGCAACAGCATTTTCTCTTTCCAGCTTGCAGCCTGGCACACTAAAGGTAGATGATACCAAACACCGCTATTTGCACATGATCTTATCTGAAAAAAAAACCCAATAAGGTCCCTGCTGCAGCTTTCCTTTCACAACTCCAACCCTCCTCCCAACTAAATACATAATATTTTGCACCAAGACACTCCTCTCTGTTGAGCACCTCAGGAGATCCCTATTTTAAGTTCTTCTTCTTCCATTGTCAACTACAGAATCACATGGCAGTTCTGTACCCCTCAGACTGCTTCAGTCTACTAAATTTTAAATGTCTGGGTGAATTGGTCCCAGCGAATTAGCTAAGCTACAGATGTGTGAAGAACAACAGCAACCACCGCTCAAAGCACCAACAAAACAGTTGTATAATCACTGCTTTCTGCACTAATAACAAATGCTGCTTCAGCTATGGTTTATCATCCATTAAAGTAAGCGATTACAGAAATGGAAGAAGTATTCAAATCTCAAATGTGTTTGGAACCTTTGACCAAAAATTTTATCAGTTCACCACAAACACAGCAGATAACAACTGCAAATTGCAGCTACTTTGGATTGCTAGGCACCGGCACAAAGAAACGTGCACAGGTACATTAACTTATTAAAGTATGCTATTAAATGTCAAGGAGAATATCATAAAAAGCTTTAACTCATTGAATAGCTGTATTTGCTGAAGGGCATCAATGTGTTAACATTAGGGTTTTATATAAAATTCATCCTGCAATATGGTAGCTTTAACTCTAAAGCCTATTATAACTCTATCCCCTCAGGCAGAGGCTGGAGAACTGCCATTTAATTGTCAGTACTATAAGTTAAAGGAATGCCTGAGTCAGATGTCATCCAGACCTCACAGACCCAGCACAGCAACTAGGAAATGCTGACCAGAAGTATCAGCCTGATGAGAACCTTACCGATGGCTCTCTCAGAACTCCAAACCCAATTGATTCCACTGATCTTTTATTTGAATCTGCATTTGCATTGTATTTAAATTAAATACATCTATGTGCACAGAGCTTGGCAAAGCCTGGATAGATAGGAAACAAGAAGCATGAAGGAAAAACAGTGATTCTGGTTTTTTGCCTGTTGTATGAGGGGAAATGCAAGTCTAATAGATTACGGAGTGCTACAATTCCCCCAGGTGCTAAGAATTATGTTACAACTCAAAGCAGAGAATCCTTTCTAGGAAACACATTAAGACATGATTCCCCAGTACACGAAAGTCAAAATCCTAATTGGCAGAAGAAATAGAATAAATCAAATTTCCTACCAACAGCAGAAGTCATTCTGGAATGTCAGCACTGTACCTCCTGTCTGTAAAGCACAGGTAATATTGTCAAGCTGAAGGTGCTGCGTAGAGCCCAACAATTCACCCACAGAAACCAGTACATTCATCTTCAGTTGTCCACTCCTATGATTTGAGCTGTTTTCTTGGTGTTTTCAGCAGCATCTTCTATCAAAAAGGGAGGGGGGGGGAAGGGAAACAAAAAAAACAAAACACAGAAGCACAGTCTAGCCACTACAGCCCAAATTCTCTATTTACCAATTATAGTCAGAGTGGCAGAACTAATAAACACAGCATTGACTCTGCAGATGTCATCTCTCCTTTGCCTTCTCACTTAAAATCTTGTCATAACATGAACATCTTCCTCTCTGTTTCCTAAAAAAAGAGTTGTGGTTTTAATCTAAGAGGGTACTCAAACTGCAAACCTATGGAGGAGAATCAAGATTTGTTAATGGTGAGTGTTGATCCTCGATTCAGGCATCTGATTTTAAGGCCATTTATTTCATGACTAAGTCACTTTGATGTGGCAGCAACTGAGTGTGCAATCGTAGTCATCTAACAATTCCGTTACTTTGTTAGTTATGTGCTGATGGCCCAGTTCACCAGGGGAGCTGTGTTCCAGCAAGGCTGAAGGTTCCTTCAGAGAGAGTTATTTTATGCTGAGAGCATGTCATCAGTGAGAGTAATTCAAGCAATTTGCCATTTCTTTCCCAATTTTATGATTACAATTTCCAAGGTTTAAGAGCTTCCCTTCCATTCAAGTTCACCTAGGCCACTTGCAGAAAACAGCCATAAATCAACATTTTTGAAATTCAGAATTGCCCTGATGAACAGTGATAAATTACATGAAAACAAGTTAAATTCAATGCGGCTGAGAGGAATCTGCCTACACATCCTGCTGGGTCTGTGGGAAGCGGATGCAAAATAGATGCTGAATATGTACAGATTAACATGGACACAAAAATAAAAGCTGCAACACATTTAAATTAAGGTGCATTTAAAAAAAAATAAAAAAAGAAGAAGAAGAAAAAAACCCAAACCTAATTAATTGACTAAGCTGACATAAGTGCTAAGGGCTACATCTACTTTGGCACTGAACTTTGGACACATTCATCTTTGCCACAATTAAATACAGTGTGTATGCAGTCAGGAGCAGCAAGCACAGTCCTAAGCTCCCAGCACCAAGGCAGGAGAGACAGGAGACTCCAAGAGACTCTCATGAGCCACCACCTAACATGAAAGGCAGCTAAATCCACCAAAAGGGAATATTACAGAGGACCAGGTGTAATATTTCTTCTCTCCAGAGATGAGACTCCATTCTTTCAATCCGACTTAGGTGTGTATAGGAGATTAGATATCATAACCTACAGCCCCTAACTAGATCAAGGGAATCACAGCATTTCCTATAGGAAAACAGCTCAGTAATTAGGGTGATAGAGGTCAGAGATCATGCCTTTTTTTGTCTGAGAGATCCAAACTCTCTGCTTCTTTCCCAGCACCAATTGGGATAGCCTAGATGGAGCACAATGACATAGCAGTTACCCAGAGTGCCCAAGAGCTGTTGTTCTATGCCTGTCACATCTCTGGTTGCTCTGGAAAACATGCAGGTTTGCAAAAATAAAAATCAAGGATATTTTTTTGCTCAGCCAAGATTAAATATTAGGGTTAGCCTTGCTGATGCTTGCACATTTTGACAGAAAACGTAGGCTAGCACATGGCAAACTCCTCATTTCATCAGTCCTAGGATTAAAAAGAAAAAAAAAAAAAAAAAAAAAAAAGGACTAAAATATCTCAAATATCTCCCAGTATTCTCATAATTTTGTAAAGTTTGCCAAAGGAAAATTTGATTTTCTGTGGCAGAACATCTTAAGTGATCTTCAGTTCACTGCCGGCAGGGTATGCTTTGCTCTGATTGCCTATTCAATGAGTGCAATATTGGTAGAACCAGTACAAAATGTTACTGGAAAAAGTGGGCTCTTTCCAAATGTAGCAAACTCACTAACTCAATAATTAAAAAGAAGATGTAAAGAAATTTAGTAATAGACAAAAGGTAAAGGCTATGGTCCAATTCAACAACACAGGAGCAGAAAATATATTTCTTCCAGCAAGGTCAACCCAGAGAAGTTAGGAAAATATGAGGATACCTTGTCCTCCTTCATAAAAGTCTGGGAAAACTTGCAATATCTCAAAATATGCAAAGGTGCTGAAAGCCTAGTTTTTTTCCCCAGTAAAACCTAGAGGATATGAATCGTGGGAAATCAATGGTGCAGACAGGAAGAAAATTGAAGTTTTTACACTGTAGCAAAGACAAAGATTCATACATCTCCTACACAGAAAGGATGATGAATGCTTACAATAGAAATATTATTAATAATATTAATACTAGAGTAGAAAGGCAAGCACTGTTAAAAATCAGTGTAAAAGAATCCATGGTTTTGGGGTTTATCAATCAAGGGCAATGTCTAAGCACTAGAAAACTAGAGGATGCTGAGAAAGGAGAAGTGCCAAAAGGATGTAATAGATACTGAATAGATCAGTATCCAGTATTCTGAGTTAGCAATGGGACAAGGAATTTTTAAAAGTTCAGCTGAGATGTCATTGGTGCTTAATTGTGGGCAAATGGATTCTGACCAGTAAGTGCTAATCTGAATCTTGCTGGTTGCTTTCTTCCAGGAGCTAGAGAGCACTGAGCTTGTGCATTGTGAGACAGAGTGTAGGATTCATTCCTTACAGTTCCCCAGCCACTAAAAGCAAGCGTCAGTAGCCAAGTTACCAGCATTTCCCATCACTGTAGGCACCACAGGGTGTCCTAATGATGACCACTTGCTGCTGCTGAAGGTTGTAGTCCTACCCTAGTCATCGTATCTGTTGAGCCCAAGCAGAAGATTTGAGCACACTGGGGAACATTATTCTAAATGCCTGGGAGTTACTCCTTAAATGAACACGAATACTTTTAGCAGGTTTTGAAGCAGCCTTGGTACTGCATTTGCCTATGGTAGGAGAGGTGCTAAAAATGTGGAAAAGTTTGCTATCTGCATCTTAGCTTCAGCACCCCTCAGAGGCCAAGAGGGAGTAGGAGGAAGTCTGAAGAGGGGAGATAGGTCTTACTCCACTGCTACTGTCTCAAAACTAAAGGCATGGATCATAGAATCATAGAAGCCTAGAATCATAGAATCAAAGAATCATAGAATCAAAGAATCATAGAATCAGTCAGGGTTGGAAGCAACCACAAGAATAACCTAGTTCCAACCCCCCTGCCATGGGCAGAGACATCTCACACTAGATCAGGCTGTCTAGAGCCTCATCCAGCCTGGCCTTAAACACCTCCAGGGATGGGGCTTCCAATGAATACATCTGTCTGCAGATATACATATAAATGGGGTTTTGCTTATAGGATAAAAGCTGTTATGTTTCCCTTCATGGAGAAGTGTTCTCCTGCACACAAGCCTATTACTCTTCATTTGTAATTCACCATTTACCTGTTTAAAAACTTTCAATTCTCTAGACAGGCAATAGAAACGCTGCAGCTTAACAGCTCAGCTGCAACATCTGAATAATGAATTGCTCTGGTGTATCAGCCATCAGCACGTTTCTCCAAACTATCTAGCAACCACTTATAAACACCAGCCACATTCGCAGAAATCCCAGCTGATTCAAAACTATTTTCAACTAGAAGCTGGCACATTCGTCAGATTATGCATTCCCAGTAAGTAATTTAGTCAGCTCCAACACCTGGCAAACAACAGAAGATAGTACTATGGAGTCATCAGAAGGAAAATAACTGTAAAAATCTCATTTTTTTTAAACATTGCTGGAAATAATGTGAAGCAATGGAAGATATATCAGATAGTCAAAAGATACTCACTTGTTGAAAGGTATTTCATTAACCAGCAACAATGATTTGCAAGTCTATAGTACTTCTTGCAAAATAACCACCCTGAAGAATTTCAATGAGCTGTTTCCCTCAGGGCTGACCAGCAAATAGAAATGATGAACAGCTCCATGCTGTTATATCAATCAAAATGGAGAGACCCAGCTGGCAGAAGCAAATTCAATTTCTGATTGGGAGAAATGACAGAGCTGGGACCTGTATTGACAGTTTTACTGTCTTTGGCTAGGCAGGATAACTTTGAGACTACACAACTAGATAAACTGTAGCCCATCCTCTACCGTTTCTCCATTTCTTCTTGCTCCGTAAAAGTACAAACATGAAAGAGCAAGTGAAAGTTTTTAGCTTTTGCAGTAAAAGCATCCCAAATGAGTCACCACCAAGGAATAGTTTTTACTGCTATTCTCATTAGATGGCAGTGAGCATGTTCAGAAATTTCAAAAGAAAGTAAGGTTGGAAGAGGTTTAGAGGTCTTCTAGCTGATCAGAATGCACAAGGCAGGGTCAGCTCTATCCTTGCCAACCTGGTGTATGCTTGTCTGCTCTTAAAGGTCTTCAGTGATGAAGAAAGCCTAAGCTACCCAGCAATCTGCTCCACAGCTCAGCTAGCCACACTTGCAAGAAATGTGGCCTAATGCGTAAGCTAAATTTCCCTGTTGGAATTCAAGCCAATTACTTCATCTTCATAACAGAAATTAGAGAACATTTGACTGACTTCCATGCAGTTCTGGTGTACATATTTGAAGACCATTGTGTCTCGCTTCAGCAACTTCTCTATTCCTTCTGTCCAGTGTTCTCCTTTCAGCCTCCCATCTCAGTTCATGGGCTTATGTTTCAGGCATTGTCATTCTTCTCCCTTGACTTTTTTCTCAGCTGGCCTGCCTTGAGCTTGTAGAACAGTACCTGACAGAGGACACAGTGCTGCAACACACATCTCAATGAAGCAGTTTTGCTCCATATGCTCTATGGCATTCTGTTCATATGCCATCATTTGGTGTGGGCTACTTGCTGTATTTTCAAGGACACAGTATTTTTTTACTAATTTAAATTAAGATGCAGTTAGGGCAGATTTTTTTTTTTTTTCAGGAATGTAGCTTATCAACTATTTTTGCAGTTCGCTTTATATGTGATCGTTCTTACATGTTTGTGGTTAGCAATCTAGATGTCTACTTATACACCTAAGAATACAAATCCTAGTCTTCATCTCTCAATGTATACAGGTGACAGGATGTCATCCAGAAGGACCTGAACAAGCTGCAGAGGTGGACTCAGGTGAACCTCATGAGGTTCAACAAGAGCAAATGCAGGATTCTGCACGTGGGCCAGAAGAATCAATACAGGCTGGGGCAGGAGGTGGTAGAAAGTAGCCCTAAGGAAAAGGACTTGGGGGTGCTGATGGACAAGAAGCTGGACATGAGCAGAGAGTGTGAGCTTGCAGCTCAGAAGGCAAATCACATCCTGGGTTGCATCAAAAGATACACTGACAGCAGATCCAGAGAGGGGATTCTGCCACTTTGCTCTGGTAAAACCTCACCTGGAGTACTGTGTTCAGCTCTGGAGCCCTCAAAATAGAAAGGTCATGTACCTGATAGAGTGGGTCCAGAGGAGGGTCATGAAAATGATCAGGGAGTTGGAGCACCTCTGCTACAATGACAGGCTAAGGGAGCTGGGGTTGCTCAGCCTGGAGAAGGGGAGGCTCCAGGGAGACCTAATAGTGACCTTCCAGTACCTGAAGGGGGTCTACAAGAAGATGGAGAGAGACTGTTTACAAAGGCCTGCAGTGATAGGTTGAGGAGTAATGGTTTCAAGCTACAAAAGAGTAGATTTAGATTGGATGGTAGGAACTATTTCTTCACCACAAGTGTGGTGGATCACTGGAACAAGTTGCCCAGGGAAGTGATTGGGGCCCCATCCCTGGAGATATTTAGAGAGAGCCCTGGCAGGGCTCTGGGCACCCTGATCAAGCTGAGGATGTCCCTGCTTACTGCAGAATAGAGTCAGTCACCAGCAAATTTGCAGATGACACCAAGCTAGGGGCTGATGTTGCTGGGTTGGATGGTAGAAGGGTTCTGCAGCAGGACCTCGACCACCTGGACAGATGGGCAGAGTCCAAGGGGATGGTATTCAATAAATCCAAGTATGGTATTCAATAAATCTTGGCCACAACAACCCCATGCAGAGCTACAGGCTGGGGTGGGAGTGGTTGGAGAGCAGCCAAACAGAAAGCGATCTGGGGGTGCTGATTGACACCCACCTAAATATGAGCCAGCAGTGTACCCAGGTGGCCAAGAAGGCCAATGGCATCCTGGTCTGCATCAGCAATAGTGTGGCCAGCAGGAACAGGGAGGTCATTCTCCCCCTGTACTCTGCACTGGTTAGGCCACACCTTGAGTACTGTGTCCAGTTCTGGGCCCCTCAATTTAAGAAGGACATTGAGGTGCTTGAGCGTGTCCAGAGAAGGGCAACGAGGCTGGGGAGAGGCCTCGAGCACAGCCCTATGGAGAGAGGCTGAGGGAGCTGGGGTTGTTTAGCTTGGAGAAGAGGAGGCTCAGGGGAGACCTTCTTGCTGTCTACAACTACCTGAAGAGTGGTTGTAGCCAGGGGGAAGTTAGCTTC
>VWZE01004253.1:0-49916 GCA_013396675.1 Eubucco bourcierii
TCGTATTGATGTGCGCTCCCTTCACCTAGCCACTGCAAGTTCCTATTCATATTAATTGGTTTTCCCACCACGTTGCCCAATTATTCAATAAATCAAACTTTAATAGATTGCTGGGCCTGGTTTCACACATGACGGTTTTTAGTTTTGGGATGTGTCACACCATTGTGGTGGAGACTCGGAGGGTAATAGTGCCTGCACAAGCTGGATTTGCACGTGTGGGCTCCCAAACCCCTTACTAGTACTTTCTTCAGGGAGGGATTGCACGTGCACAGTCCCAAATCCAGACTGCAAGGTGTTACTCACACGCATATCACTCAAGATGGAGATGGAAATGGAAGCAGCTGATACCAGCCAGAGCTAAATCCTGGACCCATTTCCAGATCTTGTGTCTCCAGCAAGTCCAATGACAGTAACTTTTCCTCCCTACAGTGCAACAGCCAAAAAATGTGAAAATTCCCTTGTTCGATTGTGGTACTCTAATGTTTTTAACTCCTGGACTGTCAGACCTTCGCCACACAATAGAGAGGACAGTCCTGCATGATCACCTGATCACCCTCATCTCAACCAGTGAAGTTGGTATTACTAAAGCTAAAAGATTTGTTCTAACTTACATGGTTGATTCTAAAAGGATCAAGGCTTTGCCTTACTTCTAGGGACAGAACTCCTGTCCCTCGTCACATGGTTCAACACGAAGAGGTCAAGGTGGTCAATTAGATCCACTCCAAAATGATTGTTCTCTCACTGTTGGGTGTTTGCCTATTCACTGCTATAATGATTTTGGCTGCCAGTATCGTTATTTTGTTGATTGTTGCAAACAAGTTGGTTTATATTCCCTGTTGATATATTCCCTGTTTATTGCTGTTGTTATATATATGTTACATATGTGTTATCATAAAGTTTAGTCTGGTTATTCAGTTTATCAAGAGCCTTTCCATATATATATAAAATAGGCCCATTAAACAAATGCAAAAAGGAAAAAGGAGAAAATGGGGTGGGAACTACTACGTAGCTTGGTTATAATAATTCTATGGCATAAAAAGCAAAAAGCAATAGAATTTTATGATTCTAACAGCTACATGTTTAGTTGGCTTCACAAATCTGATACGTTTGATCCCATCGAGTGAAGTCACTGTGATGGCATACATGCCATTTACCACATTTTGGATCAATCAGATCTGACATGATATAATGCAAGGCAAAAACACTAAGGCTGCTATCCCACATGACACAGAAAATAAAAGTTGCTTTATCCATGGTGTTCCTCATAACCAGGACCACAAATCAGCCTCCATGCCAGTCCATGTCTGAACGTGGATGTGGGCTAGTTTTCTAATATCATTGGTCAGTTGTGTAACCACTTCACCTACATCCTGGATTTCCAGACAACAGTTAGAAATATTTAATTTCCCACAGACCCCTTCCTCTTCAGGCACTTGCATTGTGCAGCACCTTCATTACTCAAATTGTCATAGAGTCTCACCCTTAGTTGGGGACCCTTGGCCTCTGGTAAAAGGAAGAGAGGTCGAATGATCCCAATATAACAAATCCCTGTCCAGTTTGCTGGTAGTATTGTATAAGCCGTGTGTCCACAAATCCAATAATGCCCCTTTTTGCCCTTAGCCCCTTCAGCAAAGGGTCCAATTCCTGCTACAACCAGCTTCATTAACCCTCTGCCATATACCAAGACCCATTTTTTTGTTAAACAGTTTGTATGTGAGTACCCACTGTCCAGTGGAGTTGGGCATGCTCAATGTGATAGGGGGTTTCCAGAGTTGAGCCAAAGTCACCAAACATTTTCTCAGTGCTGACTTGGGATGTATATTGCAGCAGCCATACTGACACTCAACATGAACATCAGGATTGGTCTCGTAAGAACGATTTCACATTTTGTGCTGGTATCCATTGAAGACCTGTAGGCAACACAACACAAACATGTTCCTTTCCTATACTAACAGATATTGGCCTTTTCTAGGTTGAATCTCTCTGCATGATCTATCTGGAGAATCTCCTCTTTTTTATTTTTAAAAGTCAAGGGTGTCAAGTTAGCATAAACAGGTGTCAAGTATTACCTATGCTGCAAGTGAAATCTCAAGTGTTTGTGTGAAAACTGAATCCAGTAATCTTTGCCATATTAACTTTGCCAAACCCCAAAAACATCCCATAATATCCCTATTCTCTACTCTTGACTTTAACTATGCTAATGCTAGAAATCCATAAACTAAAAGACTATGTTAAAACACGGAATCAATTCTAAAAACAAACAAACAAAAAAAAAAACAGAAAAAATTACATTACATTACATGGAGCTCCTTTAAAATACCATGGTATACATAAAAAGGCTTTAAATCAGTCAACCTAAAAGAGAATTATTAACCTATAAACTTACAAACAACTTATCCTATTAAAATTACTCCAAACTTATTCTCATTATAATATTCCATTATAATAATTATTAACCACTGTGCTGGTTTGAGGCTAATTGGAATATTTTAATAGAGAAAGTTACACTATAGGCTGTGAAAGGAAAACATCATGATGTCTACTTCACTCATACGCTTGCTGGAGAATTGTTTGGGAACACTAACCAAAACAATAGATAAGTCAGTCTGTCGCTTGCTTGAGCAGGAGCTGCTGGTGGGATCTAGCAGCTTCTGGGCTCTGGCTCCTCTGCTGATTAATCCTCACTAACCACTTTTCTTCTAACCCTCCTGGCCGATCTTCCTAATTTACCTTGCACGTAAGGCAAACCTTGGGGTGAGGTACAGGGGTGGGGAGAAGGTGGAAGTGTGGTTGGGAGCCCCTCCTGGGGTCTCTGATTTCTGGGAGGGGAGTTGTGTTGCTGTATTACCTTTTACTTGTGTATTTCTGTAAATATTGTGTATATAGTATAAATATCTGCTGTACATTGTGCAAAGCTGTAAATATAGCTTCATCATTTAACTTCCAGCCAACTGAGTGCTAGTCTGGGTCATTTTACAAGTGTGGGGGGGCGGGGGTAACTCCCAAACCTTCACAACCACTTACCATATTGTATTACAATTACCAACTACTTAACATATTCTATTTTAATTACTTAAGCCCTATTATAATAACCCATTATTTATTATTTATTGCTCCCATTGTTCCCATACCCCCATTAATATCACCTATTACCATTGGTATTATTAGTGTTATGTATTCTTCCTTGTATTCCCCATACTTTCCTTTGTGAATCTTACACGTATCAAAAACATCTTATCCATTAACTTTTAAACTCTAAGACTTATTACAATCAAAAACTAAAGACATTATCAGGATTTTCGCCCTTTACCATTATTTACCATTAGGATACAAACTCAACACTGCCACTTTAAAAGTGAAAGCAGCACCTGGAGAAAGGGTGAAAAAAGGGAGGAAAGGGAGGAAGCCAAGCCGACCTGGGCTGAAACCTGCAAAGTAACTAAACACAGAATCAGTTTCTTCAGAAACTGAACAGGGGAGGGGGCAACAGACAGTCACAGTCACCCGAAGTTTTTCAAAACTTTAGAGTAGATTTCGTGAGACCAAGCTGCTTGCGGACAGCACTCTGGTGTTCTGGCAGATCTGCTCCTTCCATTTGCCCAAATCCTCCACTCCCCCATCGCAAGCAATTTCACTGGTCATGTTGAGTGATTTCCAGCTGTAAACGACGGAAATTAACTGTTTAGCACTTCTCTAAAATCTAACACTGCATCAGCAGATTCTTCTGTAATCCAATCACTCAGTTCTTGAGAGAATCTAACACAAAGTCGATATCGAATCATGTCTCATGACTGCGTCAAAGAGTGCTTCCCATTTCTCTCCAAGTCCTCTCTTTCAGCACCCTTCTTACTGCTGAAAACGTGCTGGTGAGCAGGGAATGACAGAAATGTTACAAGGGGGTAAAGTCCAGGGACAGGGCCCAGGTGGACGACATTGTGACATGTGACCCTCCAGTCAGGAGGCTTGAATTATGTGATTTGATTGTTTTTCTTACATCTGTTAAGCCTTCCTGATCACTATCAACCAGCAGTGGCAGGTATTCTATAGTGGTTGTCCTGGTTGACTAGTTTTTGGATGATCCCTCACCCTTCTGATCGTAATTTCTCTGCTCCACCTTTGTCTCTGCATTCTTTCAGTTGTTTGGCAGGAGTCTGATACTTAAGTGGTACCTCCTTAAAATCCTTGTGCGTCTTCCAGGATACTGGAAGTTTCAGATGATCATCAGGGCTAATGCATTTTGCTCAGTGATCACATTAGTATCCTTATCTTTCTGAGCGACTTCACGCACCTTTATTCTGTCAGCAGCTCCCAGGTTGTGGGGAGTAGAGGGGGGAAGAGGCACACATCCCTCATATCCTTGTTGTAGGGGCAGGGAATTAATGTGGCTGAGTCAGGAATTATAAAAATAGAATTATTTTATTTTCCTGAAAGCCCAGCCCCCAAGCTATATACAAAACTAGTTTAGATTTATTTACCAGTTCTAATTCAATTGGGAATTCTTCAACAGGATGTTATGGACAAATTTAGAGATTTAGATAGTCAGGAAATAGAAAAGGCTAAGCTATAAACACAGCTTTGCCCCACTATCCATCAGGCTGAGCAGAGAATTAAGGGAGAAGCAGCAGCAGGCTTTACTCATGGAGGTGAGATAGGTATTTGCCAATGATCCTTTGCTGGATTTCTCTGCACCTCGGCTGCCTTCTGATGCTGCAATCACTATCCAATAGTCTGGATCTGTGCAACAGAAATCCAAGGTGGGTGGAAAAGCTGCTGAAATCAGGAGTGTCTTGAGATACAACTTCCACAAGACAGGGATTTGTGCAAGTGATGCTGCCTCAGCAGTGGCAAGGGAAAGCCAGACTGCTAGAGTCAGTGCGGAACAGCAACCAGGAAATTGGCTGCAGTATGGTCTGACAGCAGCTGAGTCCGGGTGCTGCCAGCAGCTCTCTCAAAAGGACCCCAGGACTTGCCAAGCCTGCAAACGTGCAGTGGTGCAAAAGTGGGGAGAGGAGTCCAACAGCAGGGATGGTCCAAAATGGGACCTCTGTCAAGGCAGGGGACTTTTAAGGCAGGCACCACACACCTTCTCCCTTGCTTTATTCATCTTTTTCTAGACAAAGTGTCCGTTTGCCGTTTATCCTGGGTGTGAAAACACAGCCAACCACCAGCCTGATTCCCAGTGTGGGCTTCCACATGGCTCAGCACATGTGGGGAAAGGCCTTTTCCTGTTCCCCCCTCAAGCCTGCAGGGCAGGGGGGGAGAAAGCAGTTTTCCAGTCGCCTTCTTCTCCCTACTCAAACCCATTGGGGGCAGGGGGGAGAAGGAAGGAATTTGGAGTGCTCCAGAACATTCCACTCTGGTGGCAATGGGCAGATTTGTCTAGAAAGTTGGAGTAATGGGTAATAACGCCTTGCAATTCAGTAAGCTGTGTATGCTATATATATATAGGTTAGCCTTCCCACATGTAATATCAATTTTAACAATCTTAAACAACACTTAACAATACCCCAAACAATATTTAACAAGACTTAAGAATAGCCCAAACAGTGTTAAATAAGCTACACAGTTAACTGAGTAATTAATTGCTCTGTCCCTAGTAGAGCAATAAGAAAGTTCATGGTAGAGCCTTAGCTGCTCTGAGTCCATGGCTGGAGATCATGCCCTGTAGGTCCTGATGCCATCATCCACTGGCCACTCCGGTGATCTGCCTCCATCTCCTGTGTAGCTGGATCTCCTTTTCCCAAGTGCTGGTTAGGAACTGGTCCTTGATTTTGACTCTGTCCTGTAAGGAGACAAAACTTGCCTTGGCATGTAAGAGCCAGGCTTGGCAATTAATAATTAGAGACAGTCTGCTGTACACTAATGCATTAGGTCTTCCCACTGGCATCTGTGCTCCGCAGGCATATCAGCTTCTGGGTTTATTGTGGGCACAACCCCTACAGGGGTTAGCTTAACCAGCCTGGGTTGGCCCGTTTGTATTAGGGACAAAGAATTCTCTTGGTGCCTCCTGGCATGTGGTCAGTGACCACGGTTGGCTCAACTAGGCAGCAGGTCTTAATTTGGGGCTTCTATAGCTTTCCCAATGATTGCTGACCGTTAAAAGTTGCCTGAGCCACTGCTGTTACAATTTTAGTGTTTTGCCTCCCGTCTGGGAGACGAAAAAGAGTTCATTTCCCTTCCTGGAGAAGTGGCAGAACCTACCGCGGGGGGTGGGGGAGGGGCTGCCGCTCCGGGGCGTGCCGCGATCGCTGGGCAAGTAACTGCCCCGAGGCTTCTTGTGCCCGCGACTGCTGGGCTCATCTGGAAGATTCCCACACTGATTTTGAATGCAAAGTACCAAGTCTTTTAGCTGCCAATTTACCATCTTCTTTAAGGTGGTTTTGGATATTCCTAGATAGAGCTTGCTGTACCACCCATCTCTCGGGGGTTGCGACTGTCTGGATTTACCTGTCCAGTCGCCTCCTTTGTTTCGGTCTCTCCCCCTGTGTCTTCTGGTGGGTGGGGGGAGTTTGGTGACCCTGTGCCGCTAGAAGAATCATTTACAGGCCGAACATCCTTGTGCGCCGCCGCAGGTATGTCACTCCGGGAGCCACTCAAATGTCTCCCCTCCAGAATGTCTGCCTCTGTGACGGCCCTCCGTGAGGGGCGGGGGGAGGTGTAGAAGGAAGGAATTTGAAGTGCTGCAGAACAATCCCTTAATTCAAATCTTACTTCTTCTTTTTCATCCTGTTCCTTTTTGTCTCATTAAGGCCCCTATCCCCTTTTGATATAGCAGTCCACAACTGAGTCCCCAGTTTCTGCCACAGTCAGGCTAAAGGCAGTACTGCATGAGGGTTCAGATCCTTGCTATTCACCCCAAATAAGCAATCGCCGTAAATCATAGTCACCTCGATGCTTCAAGAGCGCCTTCCTAGTGCCAAGAACTAGAGTCTCTTCCTTAGTTAATTCTTGTCCCATGTTCCCAGTGGTTCACCTTTCTCAAGATATCAGTGTCAGGTCCAGACCAGGCAGACTCTTGCTCCTTTCAAGCTTCACTAGGCTACGTCACCAGCGGCAGTTGTCAGCAGCTGCTATTTTTTGCAAATCATGTTGCACATCACGGTATGCCACTGTTATAGTTGTGATGGACAAAACAGCAACACAGTCCACAGTTATGTGGACATCGTAGTAATTTATTGCTATAGCAGCAGTACCACTATTGCTATACCACTCTACAAATTGTGGTAACTCTCCAAGCTGTGGAATACAATGATTGGATAACATATTTTTTTAAACATTCTTATTGGATATCAGTGAGGTGCTGATTATCTTGACACAGACTACTTTCAGTTCTTTGTTCTAAATTTACTATGCTTCTGTACAGATGTAACACAAAGGTGAGCAAACCAGTTTAACTATGTTTCTAACCTTAATCTTCCTCCATTAGGGGTACACAGGGATGTGCTCTAGCTGACTCCCTTTCTCAGTTCCCACGGACCCTCTCCCTCCCCCATCCCCATTCAGAATGTTATTTACTGCAAATTATATGACTAAAATGTCAACCATCTTCTTACTTCTATAAGCAGAGTCAGTCACTAAGGCAGAAAGTACTACACTTAATGATACTGATACAGAAGAATATAGGTCCAGGTCACAAAGGCACTGCTGTGACAACACAAGACAGCAGAAATATATACAAGGCTGTTTGGATAGGCAGGAAAGAACCTTCATTGAAACATGAGTTACAGGCTTTAGGGTTTGGGGTTGTTTGCTTGTTCGTGGTTTTTTGTTGATGTTGTTTGGCTTTTCTTCTCTGACATTTAAGCAAAGTAAATGAGACTTTTCTGACAACACCATAGGTAAAGCATAGATTGTAGTGCCATCTCTACTAGCTGTTTCATAGGTGGGCACAGTCTTTCATGGTTTGAGGGGTTCTAGGTTATCCCAGATTTCCTAAAAAGCTAGAGAGACCAAGATCCATCGCAGGGAACGAACTGGATGTCCCTAGATGTTGTAATTTTGTTATTCAGTCCCATAATCCTGTAAACACTTCATAAGTGGGCAGCAAGGTTGATTTGTGCTCTTTTCTCCCTTTTCCTTTCAGCTCTCTGGAGGGTTCCTTATCAAGGTAACTATGTAGGAGTACCCTACAGTGAATTTCAGCCTCTTCGGGCCTAAGGAGACAATGGTGGGGGGAGAAAATGAGCACTGTGGTTTTGGTTTGCTTGGGGGAAAGTTTTGTGGGAGTTCTTATGCATCCTGTATCTGTATTAGGTGTTAACTATTCCTGTATGCCGTATCTTTTCCTGTACATTTTAAAATACAACTTTTCTGTGTTTTTCTCTCCAATTTGGCAAGAGTGTTATTATTTTACTGCCCTTTTTTTCTTTAAAAGAGTAAAGTAAAATAATCAAGTCTCTCACACCCTTAAACAAAAAAACTATGACAGAAAATTGGTGTCTCTGGGTGGGCCATGTGGGAAAAAGTCCTACAACAGAAACTGGTGGCCTGTATGGTAAATATTTTAAATAATTCTGAATTAGAGAAATACAGAATTGGTTAAAGTTGGCTGCAGTGCATAGTGGCAGGCAGCGGTTTGTATGGTTTAAGGCGAACGAGGAAACTGATATGGGTCCTCCGTCCCATAAGCGTCCGTAGCTTATGCAGACCCCTGGCATGGTACCAGAGTGGAGTGGCACAGCAGAGCTGGCCACTCTGTTTCTTCTCCTCCTGGTGCTCATCCATGGGCTGCAGAAATGCACGTGGCAGCTCTCATTGCAGCAGAGCAAGGAGCTCCAGCCATATCAGCAATTATACCCCTAGTTCCCACCTTTGGTTGGGCACTACCTAATCCAGCCCTGGCAGTTTCAAAGATGGTGCCAAGTGAAATCCTTCTTGTCATGCTGGTGGTGGCGGTGATGCAAAACTGCATCTTCTGGCTTAGTGCAGCCACTCCCCTTTTTGGCACAGGGCTAGTGATGCAGACAGATGTGCCCATGCATATGTACCTATTCTTATCTAGTGGGGGAAGCTTGCATGGGCTGGCAGCAGCTACAAGTGACTGTCCCCTCACACGGCGAGTTGATTCCAAACTCGCTTCTGAAGTTAAAGTAGTGGGTGGCAGCAATGATTTGCCTCCCACACATTCAGACCGGTCCTGTAAAGCGTTGCTAGCCAGAACTAGTGGCAAATGGCGACACGGCTCCATGTACTCTCACTGAATTTGCAGTGGTGGCAGAATTGGTAGCAACAGCTTTGGTATTAAGCCTAAGCGGCAAAGGTACTCTCACTGTACCAGATGTCTCGCTGGGCAGTATGGCAGTGGTATCCATGCAGAGTCCTAACCTGGTAATGCCTGCCATTAGCACCGACCCCATAGTAGGCCCTTTTCCATTTCAGCCACCTGTTTCTCATCCTCCACCAGAACCTCCTCCTTATCTGAGGCTTGATGCTGGGATGGAGGATGCTAACTAAGCTTAAGAAGCAGGATGGGAGAATTGATAAGCTTGAGATGTTTGTGTCTAAATTATGGAAGCAGAACGATGCTTTTGCTTTCCCCTCTGAATGGTTTTGTGTCTCTGCTGCAAGAATTAATTCCTGGACTGTACCAATTACAGGAGGCACTGTGGAACCTACTGCATGAACAGTGTTGTAAGCACTGAATCAGTGGTAAGATAGGCATATATCTTATACCTTTGATCCTTCAGCCAGAACGACAGGGCTGTCTGATGACAACACCAGAGGTGGTGCATGACCTGGCATAAAAAAAAAGACATACAGGAATAGAGAGCTCTTGGAGGTAGATACCAGAGGTCAGGTTACTTTGATCCTCCTGAATTATGTAGGGGTGGAATCTATAACCATAGCAGGTGCTAATGGTGGGTCTCCAGTTGACTATTTGACTATGTTGTAGGCTCAAAGTAAGCCTACCTATTACTGATGGGTCGGCGGATTGAAGAGATGGAACCCAGCTGCAACAGAGGGATCTTCATTTCTGCATGCTTTGGAAGCCGAGAAGCCAAATAAAGCCACCCAGGGGTGGAAGGAGTCACCAAACCCAACCACTTCTCCCTTAAATACCCCTTGCAGGGTGGAAACACATGCACCACTTGGACTGGTTATGAACTGGTCCATATTGCACCAGAACTGAGTGTAACTCCCAAGAAAATCTGCAATGAGCAGTTTGGTGTGCATTCTGTCGTTTAGTGGTAGGACACCTGCCTACGACAGGGGAAAGACCAGGTTTGATCCCTGGCTGGTGCACACACTGCAAAGCAATCCAATCTCACTATGAGTGAAGACAGGAACCAATCCACAATGTCAATTGTTTGATACTGATTGCTACTTTCTTATTTCGCATAGTCTAGATAGAATTCCTCTTGTCTGATGCAGAACCCATTAGGAAAACTATATGGTTTTCTCCCTTCTTTTTGGTTGATTTATGTTAACGCTCCTGGTCATACCTATTGAATAATGTAAAAAAACCCATCACATATGTCAAAATACAGTCTATTCCACAAAATAATTTAACCAAAAGAGCTCAGAATATGTAGAAGTTGTTTCAAATTCTTTTCCAGACATCTGTGGCACTCATAAAAACCATAAAGACCTCACTGTACACGAATATGAACCATATATGACCTGCAAAATCCTGTTTTGTCTCATCTGATGAAAAGAACTTTTCCTTGATCCCAAGCAGATGACAGTTCTGAAAGTGCCAGGATAAAGAGTGATTTGCCACCTGGACTTTTAGAGACTGTCTCTTATTTGATGGTATGTTTGATGCAGGAATTATGGTATAGAATAACAGAGGTGGAATGTTGTGGTTTGAGGGGTTCCAGGTTATCTCAGATTTCCTAAAAAAAAAAAAACAAAACTACAGACACCACATTCTGTCCCAGGGAACAAACTGGATGGCCCCAGATGTCATAATTTTGTTATTCGATCCCATAATCCTGCAAATACTTCATAAGGGGGCAGCAAGGTCAATGTGTGCTCTTTTCTCCTTTTTTTCCTTTCAGCTTTCCAGAGGGATCCTTATCAAGGTAACAGTGTAGGAGTACCCTGTAGGCTGCAGCCTTGAAGGCTGCTACTGCAGTGAATTTTGGCCTGCTTTAGCCTAAACAGGAGACAACAGTGGGGGAAGAAAATGAGCACTGCAGTTTTGGTGGTTTTGGTTTGCTTATAGGGAAAGTTTTGGAGGAATTCTTATGCATCCTGTATTAGGTGTTAAAAGATTCCTGTATGCCATGTCTTTTCCTGTACATTTTTAAACACAACTTTTCTGTATTTTCCTCTCCGATTCAGCAAGAGTGTTATTATTTTACTGCCCTTTTTTCTTTAAAAGAGTAAAGTAAAACAATCAAGTCTCTCACACTCTTTAAACAAAAAAACGACACAGTCAAAAACTATTGCAACCTAAGGATACTTACTAATGTACTTAAATTATGTTGGCTACTGCATTAACTCATTTCACCACTATGCTCATTTTGCCATCCTACGCTAAATTTTCAAATGAGCTGTCTTATAACAACGCTGATCATGCTGACAGATGAAGATAACATGTACAGCCTGAAAGATTATATTATAAAAAAGGACAGTAATAGGTACTCTATGAATCACTATTTAACTGTAACATCCATTAAATTACATGTCATAATCTTGAATTGATAATTTATACTTCTTACCTGCCATCATTCATACTGTGTTAATTTTATTATATAATTCTAAAAAATAAAACCCAAAAATTTACAGGGATCAAAATCTACAATCAAAGAACATTAAGAATTTATAAGACTGTGAATAAAAATCTCAACTCAGCATTTTCAGATGAGTTTTGAAGGAAAAAAAGTAATTACAGTTTACAATGTGGGGGTGTGAAGGCCTTGGCAGGGGCCTGAAACTGGTGAGCTGAATTTTAGCTGTGTTGGGGGAGGAGAGGTGAGGGGCAGTTAGAGAGGTATGGCATTGAGTGGGATACATTTGAGGCCTGGGTTTTTGCCTGGTTTGGGGAGAGGCTGTACGAAGCTTTGGCCTAAAGGGGTTTTTTGGAGGCCTGCGGCCAAGATGGACTACAGATTTTCTGTAATTTTTGTGCTTGGTACTGTAATGTGTAGTTATAAATAGCATTTCCATTTAAACTTTGCAATTCTATCCAAGCCAGAGTGGAGTGTTTTTCTTTTAACTCCTTTGAAAACGGTCAAAGAGCCTGTCTCGCTTCTTAAACAGAGACAAATTAATGGTTTTTCAAGCTGGAAGGAGTGGCTGCAAACTGCATCAGTGTGTTCATGGCAAAAATGGTGGAGCTGCCAGGGGACATCATTGAAACAGCAAGTCAGGAAGGAGACAGATTGAGTGGCTGGTTCTGTTCTGTGTCCAGCTTCCAGCTCCCTCTGTGCCATGCTGTGAAAGTCATTGCCTGTATTTACGCACACATCACACCACCACCACTGCGCAGCCAGGTGACCTGTGTCAGCTTCCTCATCCACCTCAAACCGTGCAAGTGGTTGCCTGCTCCAACCAGGTCTGACTGCAGCACCATGTTCCCAATTGGTAGGAACTGCTGCCCTGGCTCCTTCAGCTGCAGCCATCACCCTGACATCACCACGGAAACGGCCACATCAACACCTGTTGTGGGTCTGCACAAGGTGCAGCCGCTTCAGGGATAGTGAGCCTGTATCGGTTTTCTCGCCTGTCTCTGCCACTGCTACTGCAGGGCCAGCAGGAATGTGGGGGAGTGGGAGCAAAAAGGTAAAACCTGTGGCTGGAGCCCACTCCTCACAACCTCCATGTTTCCCCCTCCACCAATCTAACACCCAGAATAGCCCCATTTTAATCTTCCAATTCTGTATTTCTTCCCAATCCAAAAACTATTAATTTCAAAGCTGTAACTTCTGGTTCAAAGGACCATTAACCTGTCTTGGTTTAAGCTCCTAGAAAGGTTTGCTAACCCTTCTCAAAGAAGTTAAACACTCCACTCTGGATTGGAAAGAACTGCAAAGTTTAAATGGAATTGCTATTCATAACGACATATTACAGTACAAACCATATAAAATACACAAAATTCAGTCAAACTTGGGCACGGTTCTCAAAAAATCCTTCTTAGCTAAAACTTCACACAATCTCCCTCCAAACCAGGCCAAACCCCAGGCCTCAAATACCTCCCCCCAGTACCATACCTCTCTACCTCCAGCCTCATACCCAACCCAAGCGACACAGCTAAAATTTGGCTCAGCAGCTTCAGGTCCCTGTCAAGGTTGCTCCAGGTCTTGCTGCCCTGCATGGCAAAGATAAGGGAGCAGCATCAGCAAGAAGAGAGAGAGGGAAAGAGAATAAACTAATTCTGCAGCCAGTTTTATAGGGATGCAGGATTTATGGTAATAAAGGGTGGGATGTTATGTTTTGAGGCTGGGTGCCTTTTAAGAACCATAAAGTTGAGAGCCTCCAGAGGCAAGACAGATCCAGGAAGTGGACCAGAAACTAATTTTTGGTTGTTTCATTCCCTTCTCAAAAGAGGTTAAAGAGCATGTCTTGCTCCTTAAACTGAAACAATGAGAGGAATTTCCTTCCTGATCCTGGGCATTCTTGGATATACTTCAATAGACTATGTCTATCTGAACTCAAGTATCTAGAACTGGAACATCAAAACCTGGCAGCTTTACAGAGGTTCTGTACAACAAGCACACCAAGGGAACTATGAACACTGCAGCAGCATTTTCACAGTGATTTCCCAAAAGACAAGATCAATTTCTATCAACAACAAGGACAATCTTTTATTGAACAAATCTATGTACAGTACAAAAAGTTTTTAAAATGAAACACTACTGTTGATTTATTGCAGTTTGATGGCTCAGTTTTAATTTGTACTCTTATATAAAATGCAAAGTAAAATAATTTAACATTCAACAAGGAAGCACAAATTTCCTTTCTTGCTGAACCTGTAACAGCTTTTACAAATTAAGAGTCTCCAAATGCATACACTGCATTTAATCAGAAAGGTGTTACACAGTACCAAATAAATTAAGAAAATAGTAACACTACCACCCCTTTGTCTTTTATCCATAGCACTGGTGTTATACAATAAACGAGTACAGCTGAACCTTCCATGTGATATTAAAATCACAATGTTTAATGTTATAAATTACCCAAACTATACAGTCCATATAGTTTTTCATGAAGTACCAGTGACCTTTCCCCACAGATATGGCCACTTTCAATCTACTTTCAGTATTTCCATTTTTAAAAATTAGAACTTATGTAACCTTTACAGTGAACTCTGATCAGGTTAGACAGTCTTATAAGGAAAGTCTATATCCAAGTTAGAGCCACCTGGAGGAATGTTATTAGAATACTAGTATCAGCAATGAAATGTACAAACTTTGATCCAACAAAGCTCCCAAGATCATGTATAACTTCAGGGAGCTTTAAGATATTTTCATCCTTACATTACACATGTACTTCAGTATTTATTGAACCAAAGTGATAGGTCTTGAAGAAGTATTTCCAATTATATGATACATTGCTTAGTGCCTGGGGAAAAATGCTTTTCAATTCTAGATCCAGAACATCTTCCAGCTCTAGAAGTTGCAGGCTTAGAGTAGGACAATTCTCAACACACTCAGTCCTAAAAAGCGTGCAGAATTGTCTACCATTTTACAAGTATCTTTTTTCTCCTGTTTTAAGCTGCGTAATAATGCAACTATCTGATCATACCAACAAGTATCAGAGAATAAAGAAAATGCAAATTCTTTTGAAATAAAGAAATCATTACTTACAATGAAAGTGTTACCACTCGCTACTTGTAAATCAGCATAATTCTGATGGGTGTTAGGTGATGCTAGCATTTACTGACTTAAGAATTCAGTTTTTCCAAAATCTTTCCAAGTTTTTGTCAAAAATGTATTTACTGAACACATGGTATAAAAAACAAATGGTAGTGTCCAAAAAAGGTATCTTTGAACAAAAATGAGTTTAATGCAGGTACAAAAAATTATGGTCACAGTTTATGCATGTACATAGATGCACTTATCTACATGCTTTAAACCCCCCAAAAAACCCCCGCACTTCTCAATCACATTTTTAAAGTATCTTCAAACACATGGAGCTCCAAGAAAAGGAAAAAAAAAAGTACCAAAGATTAAAGGTACATTAAAACAAAAATGTTTGTGTAAAGTATTTTACCTATTGACTAAGCTTTCAGATTTTAAAAACTGTAATGCTTTAAATATATTTTGGAAAGAAGAGTTTAAACAAATTTGACTAGATTAACAAGTTAAGCAAAGACAGGGGAGCCTAGGAAAATCCAAGATAACAGTTCTTAAAAACAAAAAACCAGTCCTTTCAAAGCAACAAGTGAAAATGTTGATAAGGTCCCAATTAATTTTTATTAAAAACTTTAAATGTATTTAGCTATGTGTATATTTAATAAATTATGTATTTAAATTAGTTTTGCAACTGCAAAAGAATTCTTTGGTGCCTCAGATACGGGCCAGTCATCAGTACTGATGTGATCCACACATACCTGTGATCATAATTTTTATAACCTTTCATGTTAAGCAACTCAATGTTAAGACAAATTTTTTCTGTAATTAAAAAAAAAAAAAATTTGGAATTTGTGTTTTTTTATTTCCCATGAAGGGGAAAAGGTAGTAGAGTTAAGGCAAATATCTGTTGAATTTCACAGAGGGCTATTAGCCTAGGCATTGCTTAACTACTAAGTTCCAGAACTACTTAACAGCCTATTTTACAATGAAACCTTTAGGTCTGCAAGCTTCATGAACAGATATTTATGCCCCTTGCTTTAAACAAGTTGATAATATACCATACATGCATGGTGATGAACTCTTCAGTAACCAAAGCAGGTGAGTAGGCGCTCAACTTTTGTACACTTCTGTGATGGCTCCCCTGTACACTCGTTTTCACCACTGTACCTTCCATGTCAATAATCCTATCAAAAGTTTCAGCTACCAGCATAGTCTAGGATCTCAAGTAAAGCATATGTAGGTGGCAAGACAGTGCAAGATGAATTACAGGTTATATCAGCACAGTAATTGGACAATATGCATGTTTGCCACATTTGTGGTCTTCCCACTCATATTTGGGGTGGGAAGACCAAAAAACAACAGCATCTTTTGGTTTCCAAATGTCCGGAATTCCAGTGTTTACATATACATGTGAATAACTCAAATTTCCTGTCTTCCCATTTGGATTGTTTCTACTAATAGTGGATTTTATCTAAAGTGCTCAACATTTAAGTGTAACTCCTTCACTGATGTCTGGGAAAGGCTAACTTTTTGAGAGATGCTACCTGAATAGAGTTGTAATGTGTCTTAAGATTCAGTCAATATCTATTTACTGTGTAGAGAAAGGAAGAACCTAAGTACTTAATGTACCACTATTAATCAACAATGTATGTGAAATAGGCTCTTTGTGATTTTTTTTTCCAACCCAACACACGCTATGCTTTTGTTTGCCTTTTTTTTGTCTCCAAAAAGAAAGCCACCTCAAGTTCTTTTCTGCCATATCAACAGCTGAAGGACCTCTGTATTTGCATAAATTAAGTTTAACTGTGTCCTGCAATGCATGCTTAACCTTCTTCACATTCTGTGTTTACTTCAGCCTGCTTCTTCTGTTTATAGTCAAACAATCTGTGTGTGTACTGCTTGTATTAGTCTTCCTGCACCTACAACAGGACACCTAGGTTTTACATACACACTTAGTCTTGAAAAGGGTTTCTTGCACACATCTCATTTCCACTATGCATAACTTTTATACTTAGAATCACATCAACTTACTTTCCCTGGTACGCTCTGTACTTCCAAGTTTATACTATGTGAGCATTCCATCCATCCAAGGTTTCTTTCTACATCCCTCTTTTTGGTTTCTAAATTTATTAAATGAGTTCCATGTTTTTAAGCAGATAATAGAACCACATATTCAAATTAAAAAGGCATGGTTGCTCTATGCGTTTCTTATGCATATTATAATAATGTAACACCTTCTGGTATGATTCCTTCCCAGCTGTGTGGATGGACATTCTTTTGCTACACATTTTTCAGCTAAAGCAGCTTTCAGAATCAGCTGGGTTTACACCTCTGCTTTCTCAACTATATGCCTTATTTTCCCTAAACCTTCATGATAGAAAGGTTGCACCTGCTAAGCTTCAATCACACATTTGGGAGGCGTGCGGCTGCTCAGGTAACTGGTACTTTGGGGATTTCATAGTAACCATTCTGGACTCAAGATCTCCAGAGCTCCTGTTGTTCCTCTGTGAGTTTCGTCTAGAAAAATATGCTTTGTTTTTAATCATGATCATGGTTTGTTTGGGTTGGTTTTTGGTTTTTTTTTGTTTTTTTTTTTTTTTCTTCTTTTTGTTTTGGTTTTTTAGTAATTTGAGACTGCTTTATGATTAAGGCCAACTGAGAAACAGACTGATGCTTCTTCATGTAGTGTTTTCTTAAACCACTGCTCATTTGGTAGATTTTCCAATGACACTGAATCAGGCACCTGTAAAAGAGAAAGCACTGGGATCAGAACAAAGCCTAACCACTGTAACTCACTCATCTAGAACAGAGCTTGTGTTTTTCAGCATGTTTAGCCTCAAACATGCAGGGCAAGACAGACTGAATTAGCCCCTTCTGTGTTATGGTTAAGTATTTTCCATTAGAATTGCCTAATGATTCTCACCACATCCTCCTCATTTTAAACATGCCCAATTTAACTTTTAATTTAGCACAATATTGTGATTCAATTGTCTTAAGTTCTAGCATACTACACTTGCTAAGTCACGTCTGTCTTAATCCATCAGGTTGCCTGTTCTCAAAATCATTTTTGGTGGATATTAACCTCCAAACAAATCAAACCAGTAGAAATAGAAGACTTACTTTCATCATCTGAATCGAATCCAAAGAGCGTCTGACACTTCTTTTGTGCAAGGTGAGCCTCAAGTGCTTCTGAATTACAGTAGATGGTCAAGCAGTTGCCACATCTAAATCTTTCTGTTGATTTGCTACAAAATGTATCTTGTTCAGAATGAGTATTTACTTCATCAGTCAGAATTTTTCTACGTTTTGGCATGCTAATGTATCTTTCATCAAGATAACTTGGAGGCAATGGTCTAAAATAGGGTTTTGTTAAAATGACACCATATGAAGTATTCTCTGTTGCCTGATTTGCTTTAGAAGGTACTTGTGCGGCAGCAGGATTGTTCTGTGGTACATCATGACAATTCTGTAAAACGGGTAACACTGACCCATTTTCTGTCCTTGTTTCATCTGCTATTCTGTTGTTCAAAGGTATTTCTGCTGATTTTGATGATGTCTGATCTAGTTCATTGTGCCCATTGACTAGTTGGTCTCTAACAACTTTACAGTTTTCAAATTTTGGATGTAACAAAGGTGTCTTTTGGTCTACCAAACACAAAACTGCAGCACTACCCTCAGACAAACGTTCGTTTCCGTTGTGAATTCCATTATTTGCTTTCTTCTCAACACTTTGAATATAAGTCTTTGGTTCTGTAGAATCCTTCCTTGACTTCCAAGTTGGAATTGGTATATCTACAGTTTCTTTTTCATTAACAGTTTCATCATCATCTTGGTAACTACAAAGTTCTGAAAGATCATCTGAAGAATCTTTTTCACTTGTATCTTCTGAAAATTCTAGCGTTTTATTTAAATAATGCTGAGCTTCATGATCATACAGCAAAGGGAGCTCCTCAAAGAGCTCACAGCACTCTGCAAAATTGCATTGAGCTTTAAAAACACTATGACTTTTTGTATGTTCTGCAAGTTCAGCTGACAGCTTAAATCTCTGATTACAATTAAAGTGTAAACAAAAATAAACATTTGGATATACATGTCTCTTCAGGTGATCTATAAAATGTTGGGAATCAGCAAATTTTCTCTGGCAGAACCGACATTTTCCATTATTCCATTTCATTATATGCTCCTGCACCTTCAAATCAGCTGGATGAGCTTTTCTTGCATGTTTATTGAGGAATCTTATTTTTTTAAACACTCTAGTACAACCACTAGCAGGGCACTTAAAGGTGCCTTCCTCATCCATAGGATCAATGTCTTTTTGAGGGCAAAAAGCTCCATTCACTTTGTGCACAATAGGTAACTCTTTAGGGGAACTCTCTTCATGTTGAGGCAAACTTTCTGTACTTAAAGTATCAACAACATTATTAAAACAGCTGTCACTGCTATTTTCAGTAGCACCATACTCGTCATTTAGATGATTTTCCACCTGCTCTGCATGCTCGTCCTCCACTTGGACCACCTGGTCAGCACTTGGAGCTACTGCAGTCTCTGGTTCATTGTCTTTAGAACTATCAGAATTCCCATTTTCAAGAGACAGAGCAACACCAGAACATGCTAGTTCATTAAGAACAGGAGCCTGCTGACCAGCCTCAAGAACTGCAGCAATATGTTGCCTTTCTGTCTTCCTGACGTGATTCTTTAAGTGCTTCAACATAAGTCCTTTTTGTCTGAACTTCCTAGTGCAAAGTACACAGGAAAAACTGCCCTTTTTTTGGTGAGCTTGTGCATGTTTCACAATGTGACCACCGAGAAATTCCTTGTTGCATATCACACAGCGATGCCTTGGTACAGCTGGATCTAACGTTTCAGTTGCCCCAAAAACTTCATGGTTCTTTCTGGCATTACCTTTGGACTGGGCTTCAGAGAGGTCTTCAGGGTCAAGCTCCCTGTTGCTTATATCCGTTGAACAGACACATTCCTCATTCAGAGCCCTATAATCTGTTTTCTCTGTATTTGCAGTGGAGTTTTCCAGTGTACTTTCACATAAACCAATAAAGGCTTTATCCCCTAATAATGCTAAACAATTCTGTTTGATCATCAAGAAATTCCAAAACTCAGGATCAAAAAACAAACCTTTTTTCAAAATTGGAAGCAATTCAAAGCGCACGCGGTTTTGCACAGAGCTAGCACACTCGTTGTATTCTTCATCTGCACATTTATATAAGTGTTCAACAGTGTAGTAAGATTCCAATGTGCGCTCAAGAAAGAAGATCGAAAGAGCACATATTCTGAGGATCTCCAAGTCATTTGGCAGAAAATGAGCAATTGTTTTATAAATAAGACTTTTCATGCTGGGGTCTTCACGAAGGTCCAACTGTAGGGCACATCCACATATCTCAACACATATCTGAAGGCCATCTTCACCAACCTGCAGAACGGAAATTACAGTGTACATAGTTATGGTTAAAAGTAAAATAAAAATCAGTTCCACAAGAAAAAAACCCCACTGAACCACAAACAACAGCAAACAACAAAACCAAAAAAAAACCTCCAACCACAAAGCCACATCCAAATATCTGATCATCAACATCCTATGCATTTATATTCATCTTCTTGCAAATAAAGAGTTCAGAAAGCCCTTAGGTGATGTTTACTAGCAGGACATATACATCATTTTTAATGTTCAAAACAAGAGAATAAAATAGATCAAAACCACTCAAAAGTAACATCTGGTTTGCACTGAAACCTATACAGCTATTGTCAACAAAGCTTCAGAAACTTTTGCTACATGCAGTTCTATAAAGATAATTATTTGGGGAAACTGCAGGAAATCACATTTGATACAGCACTATCTTCTTCTGGATCTTTATTATGTAGCTGTTTCACACTATAATTGGGCAGTTAACTCTGTATTTGTCCCTGCTTCTAATTTACTTAATGTGCATTGCATGAAAACACAAGTGATAAAATACTACCCTCGATTTTGAATGATGACTAACAGGGAAACCAAAACAACCATCAGCAAGCACTCTAAAAGGCCTGATTTTTAAAAATTTGACAAACTATGTTTCTAATATACAGAATTCCTATTCCATGCTTTAGGCTAGGGGCCTTGCCCTGAACATTTAATTCGGGGAGATGATCTGAAACGTAATGCCCAACAGGTAGCCGATTAAGGTAAAAAGAGCTCCAGGAAGCTTAGAAATAAATACTACCTACCTACACTTAAATGTGTTAAGAAAGCCATACAATGCTCTGTATGTAGTGAGTTATTAAAAAAATATGATCATTTAGAAGAAAATACAAATAGTAGTTATTTGTCTTACAACAAATATTTTTGAATACACACTGAGATTAAAATCTTGGACATAAGTCAATCATCATTTAGAACTGTATAGCAGCCCCTGTGACAAGATAGTTTACAGTTCATTTAGGGCATAGAATATAAAAAGTTCTATTCAGTCAGGTTGGTGAAACATTTATTCAGAAAAAGCTTGCTCTCCTGTGTGCAAAGCATTGCACATTACATTTTTTCAGGTGTTTGTATGGGACAGTATAAGACTAACATCTGAAGCATAAAAACACACTTCTGTGAAGCAAAATTATGTTTTCTCCTTAGTCTAACTTTTCCTTCATGTTACATTAAGCACTTCTTCAGATTCGGTTGAACAGGTGAAAAGATTCAAAACTTAGTAAGAGCGAAAGGCAGATACAATGGCATCACAAGTCCTATTTCTTCAAGGAGTCAGGAGAAAAACAAAAATGGCAACAAAGAATAACCCAACAAAACAAAACCGTACCACCAAACATCATAAACAAAAAAACCTACCAGAAGAAAACAAACAATAAACCCCCCCCAATGCATCTTTCACATTTATTCCATATATAATTAGTTTCCTCTTTTATTTACAGAGGACAACATTGCTTAAAGTCCCTGCAGACAAAGAAAAACTCAGTAGTCAATAAGGAGAACAAAATAAACCTCAAACATTTCAAATCACAAACAGCAATCATAATATCAAAGCACATTCTGGAACTTGACAACATTAAGTTAGTGTCCCCTTCCCCACCCTCTGGCCCTTTGTAGTTTAACTCCAGATGTCAAGTAAGTACCACACGGTTGTTCACTCACTCCACCTCCAGTGGGCTGGGGGAGGGAGAATCAGCTGAAAATAAAATCACTGAACAGCACCATTAGTTCTCTTCTAGTTCAAAACCCAGTACACCATTACACAATATAAACAAGAGTTCTCTTTAACTAGTTTAAAAAAACCAAACCAAACAAGAGGGATGGGAGAGGGAGGTGGAATTATACAAAACTTACTTCATCCTTAATCACTTTCATGAAAGGGAAAATTACTCTGACATTTGTAGCAATTCTTAAGAGTTGGTAGCACTGGTCAACAAATACTTGTTTTGATGGGTTAGATTTAAGCTGCAGTTTGCTCCAAATGAAGATTAGGTCCCTGTAAAAGAACAAAAATATTTTTTTATTTGTTCATGCTTAGTGATAGAGTTCTAACAATCTATTTGCATATTCTGCAGTTAAAAGCATATTTGAGGGCATAATATCAACCTAAGACCACAACAGTATACAGCGCACGATGGAAAATGCGCTTTGTTACTTTTTTTTAAAAAAACAGTCAGAGTATCTCATATCCCTGAGCCAATTAAAAATTCAACAAAATATTAACGTATTCAACTTGGTATCAAGTTGCATAATAAAATCAGATGCCACAGCATCTAGCCCTTAACACCACCAGGCACCAAACATTACACTGACAAGCAAGCAATACCTGCTCTTGGTATTATTTAACATACAAAGTTATTTCCAGTGCAAACATAACAGGTCTTGCAGGAAAATAATTGTCTGTATGTGGAAAGTGGAAACCTTGCAGAAAGTTAGCTTCTGATATGGTCCATTGACAGGAAATATTGATGTTCTCCAGTTATGCACATTGCAAAAAAAGTGTCTTTTACTGCTGTCATCCTCAGTTTCCTGGCCAATAGGAGTTTCCTGAATGTATCAGGCTCTACAACGAGTCATACATCTCGATCTTCAGTTAAACAGCATTTGACTTATATGAGGTAACATAATAGATTACTGCAGGACTCCTTCACAGTTAATACATTTACTCTACAAAATACAGCTAATTGAAATTTACACCCTGTAAGGTCTGTGCACATTTATTTACGGACTTGGTGAGGCAATGGGACTTAAATTTTTGTTGCAAGAAAATTTGCAAGCACAAAAATCTTACACGGAAGTAGATGTAGTTAGGACTATTTGGAAATCCCACTATAACAGTGCAATGAAAACAGGACCAACTGGCTTTCATTTTCTGAAGGAAGACACTTTTTATTCCACCAGTCTTCCTCCCTCAGAAAACACAAACCCAGTTACTCTTAAAATATTTGGCTGATTTCCAGAGCCTCTAGTATGTGCCAGATGCAAATCAGATAAGCCTTTCAAGATTAAGCTTGTCAACTGATGCCAGTGCCTGTGTGAAGGAAGTATATAATTAGGACAAAAAAACAGTATCACATTTAAGTTTATGAAAGCTAAAAGTTTGGCATTTTCAAAGTTACAACAGAACTTGATTGTTTTCTTTCATTTGGAACCCAAAAATACTTAAGTGGAAACAAAGATCAAGTTTACATAGGAGAAACTATGAAAAAAGAGATCTACAAGCAGTTATACCAACAAAAAATTAGTCTTACAGGTTTCCTAAAGATACAAGCTGTTCACCTCTGCCTTTGCAATGACTTTAGAATTTAGATTTATAAGGTAGAAACTTCATCTTTAAGTTTGAAACTAACTAGTGTGTTTGCCCACCAAGCCATTCATAAAGCTCACTAAAAGTTTCATTCTGAAGTAAAAAAAGAACTAAACATTTTTTGCTATTAAACGTTACAGCAGTTACAGAATATACAACTTATTCTCTGCTTTGCCTCACACAATTTCAGAGCAAGCCATTTCAACACTAATCCCAGAAAATTTGAGAAAAACCATTCATTTTAGAAGAATATTTTGTTACGTAGTCTACCATGTGTTCAGACACCTGACAGCTGACACAAGAGCCAAAATGAAAACAAATTAAAGGAGAAGCAACAGTTCCAGTGGTGAAGAGCAAGCTGCTAAATCAGTTTAACCACTTAAATATTATTTTACATCAAAGTATAGTCTAGCCTTACTCCTCCATATAGGTTCCTCCTCCTCAAGCACATTTCTGACTTTGGATAAGGATTAAAGTATTCCTCAAGAGTTGATTGGACAGTTTCAACCACTTAAAATTGGTATCAAAAGCATTTAATACTGAAATCAACAGTGCTTGAGCTATTTCTGTGTCACTAACCACAACACAGATGATAAATGTGAGATAATGTAGGCAAGAACAGCTTTCTATTTGCTCAATTATTATGTCATAGTAAGTATAGTGCTTAATGACATTTACTCCTTGCATAGTAGAACTTAGTATTTTAAATGCAGGCCTCACAACTATGCACATGCATTGGGGCAATTTAAATTCTTACTGTGAGACCACAGAACTCTAGTAAAGCTATACTACCTTTACTAAAGGCAATCAGGAATTCCAGCCTCTTAACCCCCTGTAAAATACCAAACAGTTGTGCACTTCCATCAGCTACATAAAACAATGACTAAGCCTGCCACCATACCTTAGCTAGATCTAGAAAGTCTACCTTTTCTTAGACATAGATATCATGCTTCACCAAAATGTTACTCAATTCACAAAATTACCTAAAGGTCAGAGACTGAATGTGTGTGGGGAAGAAAAAAAAAAAGTCCTTGACTTAAATTTATTACATAGGAACCAGGTGAAAACAGCAAAAAAAAATTTTTTAAAATAATCTGGGAAGAGAACACAAGTCATTCTGCTATGCTTGTTCTATCAGAATTTCAGCTATCTTCCTGAAGGGACATTGCATTTTGATATAGAGGGTCAGCAATCATACTGTTATGGACTCATTTCTTCCCAACACCTTGAACACAAATATTTCTAGAAAGACTAAGTACAGATAGCTTTGATAATTTTAAAGTGGCTTTTCACTTGAGAAAAACAATTCACATTATCTGGATCTAGACTTAATTCTTAATGTCTCTGGAAACAGTAAAGAGTTTTGTGACAGAAATGGTTTCAGTGGGAAAATTTCCTAAAAGATGCTTCACATGAAGTGATGGTAAATATCTGCTCTTTACAGTTTTCTAATCTATTTTGATTATCTTTTCTAGTAGTGTTTTCTGTTAGATTCCTGCTAGATCTGCAAGGTCCTCAATTCCAGAGAAAACAAGATTGATTTATGCTGTGCTGAACACATGAAAATATCCTCTAGAGAAAACAAATACATAATGCAAGTTAATTTAACCTGATTTAACACATCATTCAAGTAGCAGAGCAGCAGAATATCTGCTTTGCCAGTCTACAGACTATATACTGTTACACATTGCTAACAACACATATTTACACACATTAACAGCCAAAAGCATGTAAAGGTTCACTCTTCTGTTCTGTGCAACAGCTAATAAGTGTTAAGTACTATGGAGGCTACCACCACACACTATTACATTAAAAAAGGCAACAGGCATAAGCAGAAGCACTAAGAATGTTTTAAAAGCACTCTAACATGATTTTTATCTGCTATTTTTAACTTGAGCTACATCTCAAAGTTTAGAGGAGTTTCTTTTTAGCAATAATCATATACCATCTGCTAAGATGCTTCACCAGAAATAAAGTATTTACCATATACAATACATGTCCCCATTTTGAAGCTGTGGGACTAGGAACGATTCACAAAGCTGTAAGGCTAAGGTAGTCTTCCCTTCTTTTTCAGTGTTGCAGATGATCTCAATTCCACTCTTGCAATCAGTCCTCAGTAAGTGCTATATAATTAAAATAAAATCAATTTAGATAAATTTGCTAACATGAAATAAAAGCCTACCAGACCTTGCTATATTAAAGAAGCTACTGAAAACTTCAGGAGTTAACAGAAAATGTCTTTGAAACAGCTTTTGTGTGGGTCTGTAAATAGATTTGGATGTATTTAGAGTTCATATTTCTTAAGAGTAACAGCAATCAGAATAATTGCCTGAGAAATTAAGACTACACAAAAGCACTTTCTTGTGCTACAGTAGTTTGTTCTTAAAGTTAAGAAAAGCATTGTTATCTACAAAGTGTTATTTGTGATAAAGGTAGGGTTACATTCTGTTGGGAGCATCATTTTATCAAAACATTTTAAGGCTAACAAAACTCTAATGTACAAAGTGCTGGACTGGCATCAATTAAGTGACTTTGCTAAAATAATAGTCAACAGCAAACCAGTCAATACACTGAAGTTACATACTATAAATGACTTAGGATATTTAGGGAATATATCAAGTAAACTTCATTTGTAGCACTTAACTTCCCAAAGTTTAATCCAGCACTAAATCAAGCAACACTGATGTAGCTGGCAAATTTTATGACATTTAGTTCTAAAAAAAAAAAAGTTCATATGCTCCTCTTGACAATTTGTACACAGTAAGCAAAACGCACCACTTAGTTTGAAAAAATGTATACTGACAAGCAATACCTCCTGGAATAGCTGATCTTGTAATGGTGACATATAAAGACAGGTGAAAAGAGCTTGATGGAAATACAGATCTTTGCTGATATCAGGATGATTTATGCAAGATTTGATAAGAGCCATTGCCTCGGGGATGCGCTCACAGGCAATAAGGTATCTGGCACGTAGTTCAAAGAACAATGGATTTTCAGAGCTTAAATATTTGTTAACTGTACAGAAAAGAAAGATTTAAAGGCAATTAGAACACTGAAGTCCAAACAACAAATATTTAAATGTCATGTTGCTTTTTATAGTGCAACATCAACAAATAGTATTAAAAAAGGTCTGCTAAAAAAGTTTACTACATACCATGAACAATCGGTCCTTCTGCTTGGAAACAGAAATTGTTCTTTTTCTTACAACAGTAATATAATTCAGTATTTTCTTTCTAACATAACACAAGGGGCTGCAAAGTATTAGCAAAACATACACTACATGGAAGCAGATATGAACATTTTCAAGAAACAAAAAAGTTCTGTCTCTCAGCATTAGAATCTGGATGACTGTTAGAAGTGTATGATCAGCATCACTTCCCACTGTTAGAAATATTTAAAATTGAAATAAGGATACTCATTACCCATCAAAATGGAAGAGACCAGAGTTGTGAAAAAGTCAACTACTATTCACATGCTCTTGCTTTAAGTAGCTTTGAAAACCTTGCTTATCGTTGGACAAGTGGAAAATATGCTTTATATTCCTCTGAAAAAAAGTGGTACTGGGCACAATTCTAAATCCCTAAATGCTGTTAAATTCTAGGTCCTGAATTCTGGAAATCTGTTTTCCAGATCTAAAAGCTAATACTAAAGCTCACACCTGAGTGAAATCGTTCCAACTATGAGATTCAAAATACTTAAGATGCAAGTATCTCTATTATAAAAGTTCACACAGATTCTGGTATCTCTTAGGATTAAAAGTAAAAATAACACTCATAGGTACAAAATGCAATAACGTTGCTTTGTATCTATCTCATCAAGTAAAAGCACACTCAGAGGTGTTCAAAGCATATTGACATTTGAGTAATACATTGGACAGTGTGGTCTGATTTTCCTCTTACATTCAACAGCTACCTTTTAACTTGGTTTCTAATGAAACACTGTAGAGTACTACAGGGCATGCACATTAAAAGAGAAAAACAAAGAAAAATAAGAGGTTGTCAATTTAAAGTCATTGGTGGATAGAAGTGGGCATGGAAACTTTACACCTTAGAAAGAAACAATAAAAGTTACAAGCAACTAACTGACATTTAAAACCACAATCAGAAGAGAAGGGTTTTTTCCCCCCAAAAAAGGAAAGATTACTTGTCAAACAAAAAACTTCCACTTAAAACGTTTATCTTTAAAAGATGCCTGGTTTGAAAGACATTCCTTGTGCTGAGAAACAGAATTTCTCTAGCATCTGTATTTTTACACAAGATAATGGCTAATGAACATTTAAGGACTATTATTGAAGGCAATATAAAGTTTTAGACGAGATTTGCTAATAGATGTACCATGAATTCCATCACAAAAAAATATTTTATTCCCGTTATCCGGTGTCTAACAGTGACCATTAATTGCAAGAAAAAGTCATCATATCAAACGATCCTTAAAAGCCAGGTAAAGGTCTTTCTTTTTTAAAATTAATATACTTAAAATATTAAACCAAATCACCAGTTTCCTACACAAACAATACCCTATAGGTTAGTGAATATTCTTTGAAAAATTAGGCCACACTCAGTTTCTGTTACGTGCTAATGTAAATAAGACACTGCAAGTATTAGAGTTGGCTGTAGCATTACTTTCTCACAAACAAGGGGAGATTGCAGTTCACAATATGGATTAACTTTTCATATAATTTCTGCTTTCTGTGTGAAGAGCATAGGCTATGTCAGCAAGCCCCTCTGCTCCATAAATGAGAATCCCATTCTGCCAGCATAAGCTTGCAAACACAGCGGTCTCTAATGATTTCTAACACTGTTTCTAAACAGACTGCAAGTTTCAGCTATACCAGAATCAGGATTGTGCTCCTTCCCAGTAGTATAATGCCATCTTTTCCAAGTGTCCCAGGTTGGGAACTATAAGGTTAAAAAGAGTCCTCTGGGGACTAGAAGATTGTTATTCAATCCCATAATTCTGCTATCTCTTCATAAGCTCACGGCAAGGCCAGCTTGTTCTCCTTTCCTCCCCCTCCAGCCTTGNAGTTTTGGGTTAGGGGAAAATTCAAGGTGTTCGCTTATGGATTCTGTACCTGCCTTGTAATTTCTATCTGTAACACTCTCTGCAAATGTAATTCTGTTTCTCCTCCAATTCATTTGAGAGTTTCACTCTGTCGGCTCTTTAAACCCACGACACCAAGGCAGCATTTATGGGTCTTCCAACCTCCCCAAGCAAAAGACAACTGCTGACTATAGTAGTATTTAATCCAAGTCTGTGATACATCAAAATTGTCTTTGGGAAAACAACATCTGTTCTTGTTCAGGTAGGATGTTCGGTGCTTTCCTTTAGAGCAAGGGATGCCAACCACCACCGGGAAATCAATTAACTGTTTACATATGAGCATACCTCTGTCTAAAATGCTTTTCTAGAAGTTCACAGCAGGCTGCCTTATTCTCCCTCATGTACTAGAATTCTGTTGTTTCTGTGTTTCTCTTCAAACCTAAAGACTGCCTTTGCAAAATCTCAAAGTATGCTACATTTTATGTGAAAACAGTCACAGTGAGGTTTGTGTTGGCCTAGACTTCCCTGTGTAATAACGAAGACAGGGTTATGTAGTTCACACAGTACATATTTATCAAACAGACTTTTGCAATTAATGGTCAGAACAGTAGTATGCAGTTTTCATCTTTTAAAATAGTGATCCTTGAGGGAACTATATGTCAAGTTTCAAAATATAAAAACACTGCCAGCCTGTAAAGCAGAATAGAATGTTTGCTGTTTAAGACTTCACAAGAATCAGATTTTAGGAGTGATTTTAGCCTCTTGTATCTGAATTCATCTGTGATCTTTACAGTATAAAAGCAGACAAACTACTAGCAAAGAAACGTTTCTTTCAAATAAAATAGATACATTTTGCAACAGAAAAGCAGTTAAATGGTATATGCAAAGCTATCTGACAGTATCTGATGCTACTATCAAAAAGACATAATGTAACACAATTCTCAGTACTCTAAAAAATTCATGTGTTCAATTAAATACCTAATTCCTGCGATATGGGCTTTGCTTTGAGAATTGCTTGTAATACTGGGTCCTCCCATGGGCCACCATCTCTGATGATGCGAGTAACTAGTTCCAAGTTCATATTTCTGTATCGATTTAGAAGGTTCTGACATTCCTACATGTAAAGAAAACAACAATGAGAAAAATAACAACAAAATGTTGATTAAAAATAAAGTCAGGCCATCCACAAGTTACAAAATAGGAAACTCCATGCATGTTTAAATATTTTTTTCAGTCAACTATTCAAGCAACAAGTATATAAATAAAGAATTGTGGAATCCGGCATGCTCATGTCTTCTAGAAGCATGCAGCAAGAGCCTCTCATTTGCATAATAATGTAAAAAAAAAAATCTTTCCTGGAGTGAAGAGGCATTAGTAGCATATTCTGTGGAACAAGACTTCACTTTATGCCAGTCTGCAGAGACTTAGACAAACTAATGCTGGGTTTGTGATCCAGTGATAGTGTCTGAATTCTACAAGGCAAGAACTGAATTAAGCCATCTGAGTTACCAGCCCTTAAGCAATCTCCAAATCTCTACATAACAGAAATTATGCTTGCCTCAAATAAACTTGAATATTTTAGCCACCCATGATTTCCATATATGCCAAGTTCCAATCCCCTTCTTATTCGCTGATAAAGTGTTAATATTAGTGTTAATCAAAGGTAGACCTTTAATCACAATAAAAAGGTATCTGATTTTGAAACAAAAAGATGTAACTGAAGCATGGTTTCTACTCACATACAATACACAACTTCACATGGTTTTTCCCGGTAATTTCTTTGCTATGATTTCCTTTTATATACAGTTGAGTATGTTTGATAGTAAAAAACGCTTAATTAACTGAAATAACAGTTGTCATTACCAGTTTATTTACACAACTGATTCAAAAATTCTTTATTTAGAAAAAAAAAATTTATTTTGATACATTCATTGTTTAAAAGTCAAGGCAGTTGAGAACTAAAATACAAAAGTTCAAAGAAGAAATTTCCTAGATTTTCCTGCGATTCAAAAGCAGTCTATGAACGCTTGTTGCAAGACAGCCAAAATGTTCCAATACTCTTTGACACCATTCTTCCACCAATTTTACTCAAACGTGATTTCTGTTGGTTTAAAGTAGTGCCAACACATTACATTTGTAGCCACGGTAACAAACAGGTATCAATATCAAAACAAAAGGATAGATATTTTTCAAAGAGCAGTCACACAATCAGTATTAACAGAAGAAACAACCCTGGTTTTCATCCTGTCTTTCCCTACAAAGTTTCCTCTCATGGTGACACAAGCAGTGAAGCCTACTCTCAAAAAACCGTTCAGGTTAAAAAAAACTTATCTGAGAAAAAAAAGTTTTAAAATCCAGGATCATTTATCTTACAGCTACACAGAGCCATACAAAACCTTGTCCCAATCTAGCCAGGAACACAACAGCATTAAATAATGTGAGTTTATGGTGATTTAAATAGTTTAAGATAGAGCTTCAGTTCCATAAGTGTTCAAAACTGCAGAGGGAAATGAGGTTTCATGTCATGAACTGATACACAACACTGGGTAACATTAAGTTTTAATTATTCAAACAAGCAAATCTTTCCTCTTCTATACAGGGAATGCACAAATTATGTCTTTAATAAGGTTGGTATTACAAAAAGAAGCACATTTATTCAATTAGCAATGTAAGAATAAACAACTTTCCCTTCAAGTACCTTTTTTTTTCCTACAAGTACAAGTAAAATAGCTGCACTCTTTCACTATAAAAGCATGCTTCCTCCAGGTTATATATTGACAAAAGCAGCCTTCACATGTACTACGATAATATTACAGGTTCATATGAAAGTAGAGAACACTACCTGGATTGAACCTAAAATATCTTTCAAAGGATCTTCATAGAACTCATCCTTTCCAAAGAACAGCAGCAACTCAAAAAAACTCCTAAAAAAAACAGAAGTAGTGATTAAGTCAAACAAAAAATGTCAATCGAAAAAACCAGAACTACTGTAAGTCTGGTAGTTTTCCTAGTGTGAAATAAAATTACGACTAAGTTCTAGACTCATGCCAGAGTCACTCTAAAGTTTTGGTTAGCAATGCACTCTCCAAATGCAACTTTAAAAATTACAAAAATTTTATGTTGGTCTCATATTTTGTGCTGGATTTTGGCTTACATGCACATCCCTAAAACATTTTTCAAGAGGCATAAAGTCACAAATACAGTACAGCTATAAATAAGCCACCAAAACCAAATGAGTTTTAGAAAGATAATACCTAAACACAACTTAAATTCCCTTCTGTTCTTTCAGTTTGGGACATTTAAACACACAGTACCTGCCTTATATCCCTCAAACATTCCTGCCCTCCACACTGCAGCTCCCCATTCACCATTACAAAAGTAAGTCTTTCTCAAACACCTAAACTTTTGCCAGAGATGCAACAATTTTGAAGAGGAGAACTGTAAAATTACTATAGTATGCACCAAGTAAAAGCAGTTACATTCAAGAAACAGTAATTTCACATGAATGCAGATTCCAAACAATTCACATTTTCAAGTATGATAAGCACTATCTACTGATGCATTTCATTCCATTTCAGCACATCTTGCTGCAATACCCACTGACGTTTCTCTACAAAGATGCAGGCTTAAAGGTGGCATTCATTTCAAATCTCCAAATAAAAGTCTTTTCCTATTCGTTTGGTATTTCCAAAAATGCCTCTGAAGATCATTTTCAAGTGGAGAACTTTAGTGCAAATATAACCCATCCTCTGTGTGGCGTTCAAACTAAATGATAAAACTTAAATTTTACCACCAACAAGGTTTTAAAGAAAATTAGTTCTATGTGCAGCAACATGAATTTCCAATCATTACCTCAAAAGAAGTGGCAGATAAAGAATGAGACAGAACTCATCCTTTCAACAACAGCTAAAAAACTCAAATTGACCTAGCTGCCTTATTTTTCACCATCTTAAAGTATTTGCCTAGAATGTTATTTATTTTTAATATAGTGACTGAGACAGTCATTATAGAAGCATTATCACGGTATACAGGGATGCAACATGGAAGGGCAAGGACCTCTTAGAACCAAATCTAGCAAAGAAAGTGAAACAACAAGAAGGGTTTCTTCCAAAACATCAGTAAGGTGAAATAGGGAAAAAAGGTAGGTCCACTGCTGAATGAGGTGGAAGACCTGCCAAGAAAGGATGCAGAGAAGGCCAAGTGCCTTCTTTGCTTCAGTCTTCATTGGTAAGACAAGCCCTCAGGAATCTGAGACCCTTTACTAGTCAGTAAGTTTAGAGAATGTTTAGAGGGAGGTGATTCGGCCCCTTTACTCTGCTCTCGTCAGACCCCATCTGGAGTACTGTGTACAGTTCTGGGAGCTCCCAGCACAGGAAGGACATGGAACTGTTGGAGCGGATCCAGAGGAGGGCCACAAAGACGCTCAGAAGGATGCAGCAGCTCTCCTATGAGGACAGGCTACAAGAGTTGGGGCTCTGCAGCCTGTAGAAGAGAAGGTTTCCATGAAACCTTAGAGTAGCCTTCCAGTATCTGAAGGGGGCCTACAGGAAGTCTGGGGAGGGACTACTGACAAGGTCTTGTAATGACAGGACAAGGGGCAATGAGTTTGAACTGGCAGAAGGAAGATTTAGACTGTATATGAGGAGGAAGTTCTCTGCAGTGAGGATGGTGAGACACTGGCACAGGTTGCCCAGGGAGGTTGTGGTTGGAGGTGTTCAAGGCCAGGTTGGACAAGGCCTTGAGTGACCTGTACTAGTGGGAGGTGTCCCTGCCACAGGAGTTGGAATTAGATGATCTTTGAGGTCCCTTCCAACCTTACCATTCTACGGTTCCAACATCTGGGTTAACTGAACCCACACAAATACATAGGTTCTGGTGGGATGCAGCCACAAGTACTGAGAAAGCTGGCTGATATTGCTCTATCACTCTCTATTTTCGAAAGATAGTGGAAAATGCCTGAGGACTGGAGCAAGAAAGATCCAGGGAACTACAGACTGGTTAGACTCACCTCCATCCCTGGAAAGGTGATGGAGTAGCTCATTTTGGAAATCGTCTGCAACCACATGGAGCTATCAGGAGCAGCCAGCATAGATTCCCCAATGAGACAATGTTTGACTAATGTGATATTCTTCTACAATGGTGTGACTGAATGGGTAGATGCAGTGGATGCTGTTTGCCTTGACTTTGGCAAGGCTTTTGACACTGCCTTCCACAGCACCCTCAGTGATAAACTCCGGAAGTGTAAGTTAGAATAGCAGGTGGTGAGGTGGATTGAGACCTGGCTAAACTACAGAAGACAGAGGGTCATGACCAACAACCAGTACAGTTGGAAACCTGGAGGTAGTGGTATTCCCCAGGGGTCAGTGCTGGGTCCAGTCTAGTTCAGCATCTTCATCAACAACCTGGATAAAGGGACAGTGTTTGCTGACAATACAAAACTGGGAGGATTGGCTGATCCACCAGAAGGCTGTGCTGCCATTCAGCAAGAAATGGACAGACTGGAGAGCTGGGCAAAGCGCAACCTAATGAAGTTTAACAAGGGTAAGTGTAGAGCACTGCAGCTGGGTAGGAACACCACCATACACCAGTACAGATTAGGGGTTGACCTGCTAGAAAGCAGCTCCATGGAAAAGGACCTTGGAGTCTTGGTGGATAATATTACTAGGTAAGTTGTCCAGGGGACAGTAGTATTGCCTTGTGGCCAATAAGGCAAATGGTATCCTGGGATGCATTAAGAAAAGTGTGCCCAGAAGGTTGAGGGTGTGCCCTTTATTCTGCCCTAGTGAGACCACATGTGGAATATTGTGTCCAGTTCTAGGCTCCCCAGTTCAAGAGGGACAGGAAAATACCAGAAAGTCCAATAGATGGCCACACAGATGATTAAGGGACTGTCTTATGAGGAAAGACTGAGAGACCTGGGGCAGTTCAGTCTGGAAAAGAAATGACTGAGAGGGGATCTCTCACAAATATCTGAAGGGTGGATGTGAAAAAGGGACCAGTTTCTTTTCAGTGGTGTCCTGTCATAGAACAAGGGGCAACAGACACAAACTGGAAGACCGGAAGTTCCACCTCAACATGAAGAAAATCTTCACTGTGAGGTTGAGGGAGCACTCAAACAGCTAGAGAGTCTTTCTCTAGATAAAGACTTACAAAACCTGCCTGGATGTATTCCTGTGTGACCTGCCCTAGGAGATACTGGTTTGGCAGGTGTCTTGGACTGCATCTCCAGAGGTCCCTTCAAACCTCTACTATTCTGACTCTAAAAGTAGAATGGGAGAACTTAGTAAAACTTAGCTTTCCAAAGCTCAGGTCAGTTTAGGTCTTCACTTACAGAAGCATACTTCCAGGTACTATTTGCAATTTGGTCAGCTCAGTCAAATACTGGGTAGTCATATCTCATGGATCTGCAGACAGCACCAGCACACATAATACTGTTCTGCCTTAAGATTCCAAGAAATTTAATTTCTACTTGGAAAAAAGTAACCATCAGGTACTGCACTAATATAGTTTGCAATCACTGCTTGCAAAGGTCATAAGCAGCAGTGAATTTCAGAAAGACCTGAAGAGTTCTGAAAAACTGTGCATCTAAGGCATTTTAGAAACATGACTGAATAGCAAAGGCTTTGATCTTGTAACAGCTGAATATATAAATAATTTTTTAAAAGATTCCTCTTAGTTTAGAAAAAATGTCTAGAATGAGAATAAGGAAGAAGAGAAGGTGGTAGAAGATGACTCTTAAAAGAGGTCCCAGCACTTCCAGCCTGTGGGTTTTTGAGTTAAAATCTTATTGATGGTAATTCACTTTCTGACTACAGCATTTAGTAATTTGTTGTGACAGCTCTTGAAAATCTGTCTTTTGTTTTATGGACAAGGAACTCTTTTGCAGAACAATTAAATTAATTGCAGTTGCGCCCAAATTTAAAGTCTAACTTCAAGATATTTGAACACCCAAAGTATTCCTACAAATGATAAAATTTTTCTCCAGATTAGGCCCTTGAATCTCAACTCAACTGTGTAATGAAGAAAACTGACTAGTATTCAGTTTTTTGTTTTTTTTCCTGAAAAACACTGGCTCATTTCATGTTGATAAACAATTTTTTTCAGTATACTTGACTCTCAGGAAAGATCAGGCATGATCTGTAATCACCCAAATGGGAACGTTAAGACAAAACTAGCTATAGCAAATGATGCATACATCCATATTAATTTGCTTGGGCAGACTTTAAGAAACTATTATCTTGAAAAAAAAAACCAACAAAAGAACAAAAAAAAAACCAACAAAAAAAAAGAAATTGATAGTGAACAAGTGTGAATTATGTTTTTCTTCCCCATCAGTGCACCTGTTCCACACTCTCTTCAGATTAATAAAAGGAAGGTATCAAAATATTTGTATTTCCTCATGACCAATCTCCATTCAGTTAAAAGCACTATAGTCAGTTGGCCCTGTCATCTTAAACCAGTCTGCAGTATTGCACATTCACATTTACATCCATCAATTTATAATTACAGTGTCTCTAGACTTATCACGTAACTGCAATGCTACTACTGGCATCAGAACATGACCTAAGAACATTAGAGTATGCTAGCACCATTATTAAAACCTCCCGATAATAACTGCAGTACAGGTACTGCTTCATTTGTGATGAATAACAAGACTAGTATGAATAGGAAATGTAACAGTCATTATCTTTAATAGTATGCCTGGTTACCAAGGAAATCTTACTTAAGTATGACAATACAGTCAGGCATATTTTTGCTCTCAAAAGAACTAAGGCTTAATGCACATGATATTTTCAAAAGAGGCTGAAGTAAGGTTTCCCAGCAACTATTAAGCCCCAGGATTCCTTTATATCACAAGCAAAAACCATTCAAACAGAGCTGGAAAGAAAAATGAACTGGAATTTTGAAATGAAATAAAAACTCAGGGAGTAAACTCAGCTCCAAAATCCAAGATAGACAACTATAACAGAAATTCAACAACCAATCCACTTGTAGATTATCAGGAAGTGACCACCCTACACACAAATACCTGATTTTCTACATTTTTCCTCCCAAGCTCTGATATTTAAAAGTATGTAAGAATGCGGTTTGAACTTTGAACGTTTTCTGTAGAAGTCTGGGGTGATGGGGTGGGGAAGCATACACAAAAACCAGGCAGTCACCAAGTCTTGATGTAACTGCTACTTATTCTCCAATAATTCCAATTTTAAAAATTGGTGGTCTTAAGTAGTCCCAGGTCAAATAGCTTCACATGCACACACAAAACAAGAAAACTCTCTGGTGAAGTTGCAACACCACTCGAAGACAGCATATACTCTGTCAGTGTACAGCACATACCCTGTCAGTGTACAGAACAAAGCCTTGAATTCTAAGTTATTAGTATTAATAGCTCAAGAACAGTGAAAAATGTAAGTCAACCTGGTTCTCCTGACCGAGAAAACTAGGAGAGGAAGACTATTAGAGTATTTGCTTCTGATGACTAGATGAGGCAGATGCAAGACAGTTCCACAAAAAGCTCTGACTCAAGCACCACTCAACAAGAAGTTTAACCAGCTGGACAAATAAATCTATTTCACTCAAACCAAACTCACAATAAATCTAGTTTCTAGGTGTTTGTCCCCATATGCTGAGAGATCAAGTACACTGCACTCCAGCTACGTATATCTATTTTTTCTGCTTCCATTCAACACTGAAGTTCTGAAAACTGAAAAGCAGGTTTTTAGAGCAAGAGAAAACCCTAACAAAAAAACACTCCTACTTATCTACTAATCACTATCCCTACACTTTCAGATTTCATGTGGAAAAACATTGATGTTCTAATATCAATTTAAAAAAAAAACCTGATGCAAGATTTATGAGCTACCATTCTGCAGTTTGAGTTAAATAAGGTTTTTGGTCAGTTAACTATGTAAGAAGTAATTCTCATTAGCATTTTGGTGACTCAAACATTTTATTTTAAAATTGGCTCACTTTTTCAATACTATATGAAATTGATCTTAACAAATATTTAACCCATTACATCACTGGAGGTAGAACAGTAAAAAACTTTAGATAATTTACAATTATGTACCGTCAAACAACGGTCTTCAAATACTGCAAAACATTCCAAAAAGAAGTTGCATTATGATCACTTGTTTACTGAGATTATTCACTTTGCCAGTAAACCCTTATGACACAATATTGCAATTAAATAAACCCAACTTAAGTATTTAACAAGGACAAAACTAAGTTCTTGATTTTGTATCCTCAGTTAGCAATTCTTGGTTCCATGTAGTTACATCACCTAGTAAAACCACTTTTTTTAAAGTTCTGAGGATTTCAGAGATCCTTTTGCTATTATAAAGGTAACACAGACAGCCTATATTGTAAAAGTAGTAATAAAATTTTTCAGAAGTACTTACAAAGCCAGGCTACTCAATACGTATTGTACGTGCTCACATTCAGCTGGGAATGACACACAGGCAGATGTGAAACAACAGAGTGCGGTCTGAAGCACCTGAAGTTGAGGCAAAGGAACTTGCCATCTTCCAGCATAGTCCTCAACAACCTAACAAAGACATTGACATATGTATTACAATGGAAAACATTAACTTTACGCAGAAATAGCAAGTAGTTAATACTTTACCCTCTTTCTCCCCGAGAGGTAGGATTTGCAACCAAAACAACTTATTTTGTATTATCAAACTGAAAAAATAAACAGAAATTTGGACCTACATTATAAAAGATATACCCCTAAGGACTTTCAAATATTATTTTTGGAGGGTAAGGCAGGAAAAACTTTCTTCTCATACAGTATCACAGTATGACATTATGCTCTACACTTAAACACAGGTTCTCATTTTGCAAGAGGATACAAATTTAAGTCTATAACAATATCCAGATGTTCTGTTCAAAAACTTTCAAAGAGGGAAGCAAGTAGCCTGTCCTCTTCTAACCCCTATGCCAGCAGTAAAAGGCACAAGTACACCAGCAATACTTTGTCTGATCAAATAAGAAAATTCGGCTTTTTTAATGTAACTAAGGTTAGTTATGCCCTGATCTACAGTTATAGAACTGCATTGCTATTTATAAAGAAACATGAGGGTGAAACATAGGTGTTTTGATGGAAAAAAAACCAAAGAAAGATCCTTGCTTGGTCATCTAGTCCACCTTATTATAATAATAAATGCAGATTTCTGGCACTATGCCCACATTGGGAAGCTCAATAACCCAGCACCATCCAGATATCTCTACACTGAAAGCCCTCTGAAAGGCGCAGTTCACTTAGAGCACTCTACATATAACACACAGAACCAAGTTCTACCTGAAGCACAGCAATAAAACTGATGTTGGTAAGGCACCTACCAGTTTTGTGACAGACTAGTCATTATGCTGCAACCCCCCCAGCAAAGAGAAGTCTGAGAGTTTTGGGTCATCTCTCCTCCTTTAATCAACATCCCAACTCATGCAGTATTGTAAGACTGACAATTTCTTCCAAAAACGGGCACTTCTCCAGGTGAGGAAATCTAATTGAGATCCATACCCTGAGAAAGCAAGAAGCCCGCAGGGAAGCACAATGTCATCAGCTATGTTGTAAAGAGAAAGACAAAGCACTCCACAGCACAGGAAAGAGGCAAGTAATTGAAGTTAAAAAACCACAAACTGTTAAGTGCCCATTCTAGTTACACCTGGCCACTTCTCAAGAGCCATGATGGCCAACAAAGAACAGACTTCAAAAAAATCATATACATCCCACTTCAGGATTTCTTTTGGACTTCAGAGTCTGTGAATTTCACCTAGCTTTATCTAACTGCCCATGAACTAGAGGACTTACAAGTCAAGAGGCCTGCATCTGTAGTGCAAAGTTGCATGTCTAACTGGCTCTGTAACACAAGCAGGCCAGTGTCCCATTTTTAACAGCCTGGTTATAGCTTTTCAAAAGTAAAGCAGCTACCAATATTCGAACTGTTAACTTTTTCTCCTCAAAAACAATAGCTGAGACTGACTTACATTTTGTAAGCAGATTCTGACCTTTTGCCAAATTTTAATAATTTCTCTGTTAGCTAGAATTAGCAATATTTTTAACAAGGTCCTTTGTATAGGAAAACATAGCCTTAGAAGAAACAAAGTAAACAGAGAGAATGAATGTTCTTTCATCTTTTTACTTTCCAAATAGTCACAAGGCAGAAATAAAATACCAATTCTCATCATGATGCTTTTTTCACAATACTTTCACCTCAGAGGCACAGTATAGATATGTTAATAAATTATTTCAAGCAATGAGACTACACTTTGCTAACTGCAAAGAACTGTAGAGATTTACAACATAAGCAATTGAATTCAGCATATGCAGGGGTGCAGTGGTATTAGGGAAACAGAACAATCCAAACACATAAAATGATAGCCTCCAGCCTGACAGCTACCACCCAAAAGCAAGACATTATTTCCACTAAAACGTCTAACATTATAAACACCAGTGTTCATCGCAATGAGCGGGAAACTAAAGTTAGGAAAGCAGTAAGACAAAACATTTAAGAATTGCAACTGCTCAAAACCACAGCACACACTCACATCTACAGAACTGGAGGCTGGTTTGCTACCTAAACATCCCTATTTCAAAACAGAATACAGAAGGCCTAAAAAAGCTTTAAAGGAAGATATGAAATACTAAGCAGCAACTAAGTTTCAGGTAAGAATCAACTTACTGTTGATGTGACAGCAGCTAACTAGGATACTTTAGGTTGTAAAGAACTGACAAGCACAAGGGGAATGCCAAATCACGTTGGCAAACAATCAAAATAAGTTACAGGAGGCAATTCTTCGAAGTATGCAATTAAGCTGTGAAGCTCATTATTAAAAGATTGCTGTGGATGCTGAATGGCTGGCTACTTCAGCTAAGAGCAATTGAATGAGCTGAAAAAACTATCCACCAAAAATTAATAATTAGAGATTTTAGCTGAATTGAAAATTGTTAGAGAGGGGAAAGTTACTGCATTTGCTTATCCTCCTCTTTAGTTAGGCATGTACAAAGTTTTGTAAGATTCTGGTCCTAATGTTATTGTGTTGCTTCTGCAAATAACTAACATTCAACAGCAATACAAGAAACGCTCATGCTAACAGACATTTGTCACAGGTTGAGTTGAATGATGATATTCATTACCATGCTGCCATTGTGCCAGCTGCAAAGTGGAAGTGCTGGCTGCAGCAAAGTACTATCAGGCTTTAAGTTCAGACTGCAACATCAGAGGCTTCCTATTCTGGTTGCTGCTTCCAGTTTTGAGGTGTTGGTCTTTTCTGCTAGGCTGGCTGCTGGATGCTTGGGTGGAAGGAACTGTTTTATCGCTTGACTTGCTGCTGCTCTTGCTTAGGTAATCATATAGCATGTGATCTCATTAAAAATCCGTATCTCAATCTAGAGTGTCTTGGGGGTTTTTGTTTGGTTGGTTTTGGTTTCTGTTGTTGTTGTGGTGTTTTTTTTAAAACTTTCCCTCCCATTTGTGTGATGAGAGGGAGGCAGGGCTTGTGAGAGCAGTCTGTGTTAGATCAGGACAACACTAGTCTCTGGAAGGTACAGCCCTACTGCCCACCCTTTATAAAGGCCTATACAGTCCTACTAACTGCCCTTGATGCACTTACAGCACTCATCTGAACCCAAAACAAGCTACTTCAGGAACGAAGTGGCAGAAAATAGCCATCTCCCTGAAAAAAGAGCCATCAGCCACTGCACCATCTCTTCGTGGTCTGTCAGCCTGCCACAGAAATACCAGAGGCTGCATAGAAAGGAAGACAAACAAGAGCAACATTGCCTTATTTAGGTAGTTTGTCTGTAACTTAAATGTATCCACAACATTTTCACAGCAACAGCCTTCCCACATCAAACCAGTCAGGAATAAAATGGGTAACAGTTTTTCTTTTAGTATGGATACCTGAAATCACACATTCATCAGTATCAGGGGTAAAAATAAGTCTAAAATTGGTAAATTCTCTGCAGACTTACAACGATCACCAATAAAACATGGGGCAGGGAAAGGGAAAAAAGGAAATAGTTCAACTAAGTACTAAAATCCCAAACCACACTCCACACACATTCAGTATGAAAGGCAGAGGAGAAATATAAACGTATATTTGTTTTACTAATCTATGTGCACCCCAATGACTGTTTTAAGTAATCTTGTGGAATGGTTTTTTCTGTAATAGAAACTAACACTTTTTACATTCAAAATACTCAACATGCCATGCTGTAAAACAGGACTGTAAACCAGAACACACGTAAAAATTTATACCAAAAGAAAACCAACAACAAAAAAACCCAACAACCCATAAACAAAATAAATACTAAACAAAACTTGACTACTTCTGACATTTATTTTTAAGGAAAGCAAAAATCAAAGGACATGTGTATATTCACTGTCATATAGTTAATTTGTGACATGAGAGCACTTACAAAAACCTCATTCTGCTGCTTGAGTCCTAGAAGTTTATTTGAACTTTATCAGTGCATTTTTGACAAGCAAACTAATGTATGAAGCCAGACAAATAAGAAGCACATAATACTGTCAAAACAAAGTTCTTCATCCAATACACAATGCATAAAATCAGAAGGCAAACAATATTTGGATGGAATATATTTGGAAACTATATCTGGATGTTAGGAGGAAGTTCTTTAAAGTGAGGGTGGTGAGACACTGGCACAGGTTGCTCAGGGAGGTTGTGGCTGCTCCCTCCCTGGAGGTGTTCAAGGCCAAGTTGGACGAGGCCTTGAGTGACTTGTACTAGTGGGAAGTGTCCCCGCCTATGGCAGGGGGTTGGAACTAAATGATCTTTCAGGTCCCTTCCAATCTTACCATTCTATGATTTTTACATGACTTCCTGCAATGATTCCCTTCAAGAATTCTGTTGAGTGGAATTTTTTTGTACTTAAAGACTCTGTCTGCATAATTTCCCAGTTAATCTTTACTTTTCACATTTCTGTGAACCATGAAGAAAGCATAGGGTCTTCTGTCTTCCCTTTCTCATTCAGTGTAGATACAAGTACTGGCAGGGAGGCTGATGCATGTTTCTGACGTCCTACCTCCCACCAGTTCAACTCCATCTTTCTCCCACTTCTTTATGATGTTTGGCTATCTCAGGGGGAAATCCATGAATCAGATGTGTCTTATGAAGCACAAAAATCAAGACCAGCCATAACAGTTTCCTGTAGGAAGTTTCTAAACACACAGCAAAAGCAGCTAATCTGTAAGGTAAACAAGTTTAATTGTTAAGACCTGAACCACCATAAAAAAACGCGTTTCCTGCAATATTATTCTTCGACTTTGAGCAGACATATTTTAAGTGATTAAACATATATGCATACACACACAAGGAAATATATAGTGATCTGACTACATTCCAAGCACACAGGGGAGAAACAACATTGGAAATAATCACATTTGCAAATACGTAGGACACAAGAAAAAAAATGTCTTATGAAATGCTAGGCCTGAAGTTGCTACAGTTTCTTCTGTCTCTTCCAACAACCACCAAAAAAAGAAACTAGAAAGAAATAAATTCCAATATTTAAAAGGTTTTGTCTTGACTAGAGATTTCAAATAATTAACTCCCATTATGTTTTGTGAGATTTAACAGTAAAGGAAGTCAACACAGGATTAAAACCTTAACCATTCTGCAAGGACTTCTGTTTTCAGTAAAAGAAAGCTGGAAGGTATATATAGTAGTTGTCATTTGCTACATTAATCAAGTATAGATTTTGTAACAGAATAGAATGAAGTAAAAATAATTTTAAATGCCCAGCAAAAAAAAGGAGTATGCTTGAAAAGGTTTGCTGAAAATTAAACCACAATTAAAAGCAACATCTACTCTAGTTGCCTGTTCACCAGAAATACCACAACAACTTGGGTCCTGAAGTTCAGTTCTACAAGAGAATGCAAGTAACACTAAATTTGCTTTAGCCAGAAATACAGAAGAAACAATCACACTTTAACTGTCTTTTTAAGCTACTTAAATTTTGTTGCTTCCTCATACAAAAGAAAAAGACAAATATTCCATTGTCCAGATTGAGAGTACAGAAGGCATTCAAGACTTTAAGATAATGTAAAACATTACTTAACGGATACAAGTTTAAACCTTTTTATATAGGAAATATTTTCTTTTTTTAAAAAAAAGGATATTAGCAATGGCTTTACTGTAATTCCCACAGTAATATTATATAGGGATTAACCAAACACAATCACACTTCTGGTAAAAAAAAAAAATAACCAGTTTCTGTCAATGCTCTACATTCAATGTTTCTCCCTCTTAAACAACAAAATCTCATCCATTTCATCAGCTCAGTGGAGGTAAGAGAATACTATTTAAGACCAAGCTCCATGCACCCATCATGCTTAGCTAACCAAAGATCCAGTTCCCACACTTACATACAGTCTGTCACTTGCACAGCAGTGAAAACTTTACATTAACCCTAGAAAAGCAGTTTTGGCTACTTATAGCAATGTAGTAAATGCATCAATGTGCAATACTGTATGACTGAAAGTTAAATATTTATAAATACTTAGTTTTCTGTTATTTGTCATATTCTTTCTATTTAAAAGAACTTATATTCCTGTTTACTCTTTGATTAGTACCCCCTCTCAAGTGAGTCAACTGATTACAAGAATGTTTTATTACTCAGGAAAAAGAAACGTTTTGTGAACATACATGAATGCATATCTCCAGATCACCTGTGGTATTAGCAAAATGCAACTTACGATATCTTTCAAGTAAGAAGTACAATTACTTCTGCCCCTCATCAGAACTCCTACTCAAAAGAACTTAAGTTTTTTGCTATTTGCATTATCTACCGCAGTAACTGTCTTTTCTAACTTGAAAAAGGCCATATTGCAAGGCTATCAGGCTATGCCAGTGATACATCACTCAATGGAGAGCCTTCTTTTAGGAATAAAAAGCTGTAGCTCCTTTATAAGTTAGTCTTGATACATTTTTTCAAGGGAAAGGCAAAAGCTTATTTATATACAAATGCTACAATTTGAGATATGGAGTTTAAAACTGGAAAAGTAGTAATACCAAGCTTCTTTCACTAAGTTTAAGTGTGAAACAGGAAAATTTCAAAGATGTGGAAGAAGAAAATGTTACAAATCAAGAAAAGTATATGATGCATTCTACATTTGGGCAATGTTTCCTTTTTTAAAACATTAACATTTTAATCCCACTTTTAAAACAGAGAGATAACGTACCCTGGTAAAGCTAAAAGAACAGGCACAAAAACTGAGAAGCTAGTAGAAAGAGAGAAAAAGCGAGGAAAGCTTTTATAATGTTAATGACAAGAACACTGAATGCCTTCAGCCTATGCATCTGCAAATAAAGAGGCTGCAAATTAACTAGTGTAAATTCTCCCAAAAAGCTGACTGAAAACAACCAAACATCATATATATCGCAATGTAGTCTTGCATGATAGTGGCTTATAAATTGCTGAAGGAAAGAGTGCCACCACTTAGCCCAAGACATCCTTTTAAATCTGAAATTCCCCTGAATCTCAAGCAGCACAATACTGAACTGTTTACTGGTAAACTGAATATGCTTGGTTCAAGCATATGAATATGCTTGGCTCAGCCAAGAACAGAAAAATAGAAAACTTTTGTTTGAATAGGTTAATTTTTAAATCTAAACTGGTTTAAGATACTCTTTAATATATCAAGTAAATTTAGTTACTGCAGTGTATGGTTTGCCCTTTACAAGCTTCCACATAGCTAAAAACATCACACAAAAAACAGCCTGAAGACCATCCGTTAAGTAAGTCACATATGACTTCCATTGGTGCTCTCAATTTATTAATAAAGCTACAAGAAACCCCTGGAATACTGCAAGAAAAAAAAATTTTATAAGAAAAAAAACCCTTCAAACAAATTTAAGAGATCGCTTTCCACTAGTAGTATTCACATGAGCAAAATTTCTGTGGTTGAATTTTAGAATATGGTATGGAGATCAAACATGGATGCCAGAGGTCAAAAACACAATGAAAAACAAGTCTGGCATAATCTAAAGGTTTGGTTGGGGTTTGGGGATTTGTTTCTTTTTCTTCCCACTCCACCTCCACCCATCCCCCCTGTCAGTTAAAAGCACCTTAACTATTAACTTGAAGTTCAGAGAGTCAAAAGCAAGTACTTTCAAATTTAAGCACATAATAGCATGAAATGTATTTATCTCAAACAAATACAAACATTTAAAGACGTGTATTTTCTGCCATCACCCCACAAAGTAAGATAGACAGCAGCTGAGTCATACCCTTGTATATTTTTATCTACCAAAATAAATGGAGACAACACCACCTTCTCCACTGCATCACTAATTTTTCCTTCTTAGCTTTCAAGTTCATAAACCTAGTTATTTCCAGCAGTGATTCAAGGCACTACCAATTAATGTAAATGAACTAGGTAATCTATTTCAAGAAGTCACATCATACTGGAGGGCAGTAAGCTTATGCCACAGTAAGAGCAGATCAAGTACTGCTTACCTCTCACAGTATTACCTTTTTGCATTCTATCAGACCCGTCTCCATCTCGGTCAGTACCAAGAAACACAAAATAGGCAGTTACACAGCCATGTGGACACTTACACAACTGATGAGAGTAACTCCTAGTATTTTGATAGTGTATAATGTTACAAGAAAAGATTCCCAAGAGAATATTCGAGCTCCTTAATGAAACGATACTACTTCAAGTGCAACAAAGTAAGCTATATCCATTTTCCATCTCTCTGTTGAGATCTCTTTCCAAACCTTTCCAAACATTTGGAAATTCATCCATCTAATTATAAAAGCACCTCCTCCATTCCCATACCAAAAAGTAATTATCTGCACTATTTTCTCTGCTCTTCATTGCTTGCATTTCATTCACACAGGAACTTCTTTATGGCTCTAGTCCCTTAGAAATCTCATTAAAGAACCCCAAATTCTCCATAAAACATAGTAACAAAGTTTTCCCAATGTTCACTGGGGAGCTTTCTGCTAGTTACCACCTTTTGAATTTCTTTAAACCTACAAACCAGGTACAGACACATTTTTCTTTTGCTTGCCAAAAAGTTGGAAATAGTACACTAGCTTTACAGCAAGGTCTAAGTGGTTTCAGCATACAGTAAACTTCACACACACACACAAAAAAAAAAAAAAAAAGAAGAGAGAAAAAGCAAAAAAAAAAAAAGAAATACCAGATGAGCAATTTTTAGAAAGTTACACAGAAACAGCTGGTGAAATGCATAAGCTGGGCACTTATCTTCCAACTGTCTCTTTTCATTCTAACCACAGAAGTCTTGGGGTTTGTTTTCCCAATGTTGTCAATCTTGAAATCTAAGAAAACATTTTATTCCACTTTGCCTTGAAAGATTCAGGCTGCAATGACTTTGTGTGACCAGGTACACGCATAATATGAAAACAGATCCCAGAAACTACATACGAGTTTAAAGACTTCATAATCTGACTTCATCTTGTATCATTAAATTGTGAGTACACATACATTTAAAGAAAATACTGTGATAATCCAGTCACCTTTTCAAACATTATCTAATCTACTACTGGAAAACAAAGTTCAGTTTGGTATTTAAGCTGGCTATTTACAGGGGTATTTTACTTTTCTAACGTATTTCAAGGATGAAAGACATACATGCCGAGGTCTAAGCCACTCCCTTACTCTAAGATCAGCGAAGAGGTCTTTGCTTCTACTTAGAGAAAAAGGCTCTACAGACTGAAAAGGCTTGCTTCGTTTTGTAGCTGTTACTGACAGCGTGGATGTGTGCATATTTCACACGTAGTGTAACTATGAGCAATTAAAACAATATTGTTTTCAGCTGACAAGAAGATGCATCAGTATGGTTTAAGCACAGCCATATATCTTAATAGACAGTTATTACAAAATAAAAGCGCATAGTTTAAGTAATTCAAACTCATGATTTTAATGCTAAGTACAATTGCTGTTCATCTTTTGACAAAAACAGGAACACAGGAGGCAACCTAGAACATTTAGAAGTACCAAACAGCCACTAAGACAAGCTAAAATGCGTTATCAGTGCAGAGTGGAATAAGTCGAAGAGGTCCAATCTGCACAACAGCCAAATATGATCTTCAGAAGATCTGGATAGAAAAAGCACCAACCTCTGACAAAAATTAGAGCTAAAGGGAAAACACTTACTTAAAAAAATATATATCTAGGGACAAAAGAACCACAAACAAACACCAAAAACAAACAAATGAACAAAAAACCCCAAAACCCAAGAAGCTAAAGCAATATAGTAAAGTGATACAGCATTTAAGTGACAAATTTTATTGTAAACGTTATATGAGGTAACCTAAACTTCATGATACTTTCTGAAGAAGGATAAGTATGCTTCACCACTTATTAAACAGGCTGGTGGCCTTTTAGTCCTCTGTATGTACACATATATACAGATTAATGTAATTACACCATTGTCATTCTAATGGGGGTAAGCAATCATGCAGCATGCATGTCTGCTGTCAAACACAGATGTCACACAAGCTTTCTGTACTAGTACACTGCAGCAATTAAGACCCTGTATTTACACAGTTAAATCAGTAGAAGAATTCATTACTAAAAAAACATGCTTAACAGGAAGATTTTATTTTGAGTGAGCACATGACTGCTGATCACACTAGATCAAATTTAAACAAAACAGAATCCCTAGAGACAAGGTGTTAACATACAATCCATACTTATACTTAAATAATCAGGGTTATTAAAGAAGTTCAGAAGAAAAGAAACTGAGCCTTTTATATACTCAGAACACTTGATGACCACTTCTAAACTCAAAACAAAACATAGCAGGGGAGAGGGTTTTGTAACCTTTTTACACAAGGTCAAATTATTAAGATATTCTACTAGTAGTAACTATGATACAGCTATTTTACAGGCAAATTCCTTCCCCAGTCTTATCTTCTTCTGTTTTCTACTAATCCCTATCTGGGAAACAGCATTAACATTAGTATATGAAGCTATCGCTCTGCCCACACCTCCTCCTAATACAACAAACGTTATGTAAAGCTAGAAAAATCTAAGACAAAGTTCTGCACTCAGGAGAAGCAAATGTCTTTCCAACCTTCCAACTTAATCAAATATAGTTGTGAATTCTCACCACTGTAGTTTGCACTACTCTTTTATTAGCTATTTTTTCCATACAGTTTAAAGAAAATCACTAAAGAGAAGAAAACACAAAAAGATCGATAAAAACAAAGAGCCTGTGGACTTGATGAGCAGCATGTTGTCTGAGATTTCAAACACGTTTCATTGAGCGTTAAAACGAGAACACAGTAAGAACACCGAAACATAGGTGTTTAAATGGAAAGTCATGAGTTAATCCCATACAACAACACTTCTAGACTGTGTTTTGAAAATAAGAAGCATTATGTCTGAAATATACTGATCGAAACTAATGTTTAATCAGCACCTGCTGATAAAAGCGACAAGGAAAACAACCTGTTACTGACTGTCACTTTGCAAGACATAGAGGTTACAAAAACCACAAGAATTCTGGGCCCAGATAAAGAAATTATGCTTTTCAAATAATAACAAATACATACTTAAAACGTATAAATAAATATAAATACATATACATACACGCAGACACACCTCGGTCTATTTAACCACCATTACGGGAACTGTTTCCGAGGCCCTCTCTCCACCACCTGCCCAACTCCCCAGCCCAGGTGAATGCAGCCGAACTGCTTTGCCCGCACCACCACCGCACGTGTTTCCATCTGCCGGGCCCACAAAGCGGCTAAGGCTCCCGGCAGCGGCAGGGCCTCGCCACCCTCAGACACTCCCACCCCTCCGAGCTGGGAGCTGTCTTCCCTCCGCTCCCCTCCCCCATGCAATCCTTCCTGCCAGTCCCAGCCGGCCCTGCGCCCGCCTCGGCCTCCACCTTCCCCGCCAACCGGAAGAATTCAGCGGCAGCACCCTAGCCGCCTACCCCGCGGCCGGACAGGCGTCTCCTCTCCTCTGTTTCCCTGCTTCAAGGCCCGAGAGCTCTCTGGACCACTAATCCCCCAGCTCTGCCCCTGCAGGGACCCTAGGCCAACGGAAAACAGCCGCAGCACCGTGCTACCCGCACAGCTCCCTGAAAACAGGCAGAACCCCAAAACCTCCAAACCCCGCCGCACCCCACCTCTGCCTGCGTGGGGGAGGGGGAGAGGAGCGGAGGCGGGGGGCAGGGCGGCGCTCACCTGGCAGAAGCGGCGGCAGTAGTACTGGCTGTTGAGAAGGGCCGGCAGCCCAGCGGGAAGTCCCGGCGTTACCAGCGCCTCCAGCTCCTCACTGAGCCGCTCTGACTCCTGATCACTCTCGTCTTCCGCCATGCTGCTCCAGTCGCCCTGCGCGTACCGAAC
>VWZE01004257.1:6935-41211 GCA_013396675.1 Eubucco bourcierii
GACATGGAAGTGTTGGAGAGGGTCCAGAGCAGAGCCATGAAGATGCTCAGAGGGCTGGGACAGCTCTCCTATGAGGACAGATTGAGAGAGCTGGGGCTCTTCAGCCTGGAGAAGAGAAGGCTTTGAGGACACTTTATAGTAGCCTTCCAGTATCTGAAGGGGGCCTACAGAAAGGCTGGGGATGGACTATTTACAAGGTCTTGCAACAACAGGACAAGGGGCAATGGGTTTAAACTGGCAGAGGGGAGATTTAGACTGCATGTTAGGAGGAAGTTCTTTCCAGTGAGGGTGGTGAGGCACTGGAACAGGTTTGCCCAGGGAGGTTGTGGCTGCTCCCTCCCTGGAGGGGTTCAAGGCCAGGTAGGATGAGGCCTTGAGTGGCCTTTCCTAGTGGGAGGTGTCCCTGCCTCTGGCAGGGAGTTGGAAGTAGATGATCCTTGAGGTCCCTTCCAACCTTACCATTCTATGATTCTATGATTCTATAGCTCTATGGCTAAAAGCATTGTTAAAACATGTTGTGAAATCATTTTTCCCCCCCTAATTAATTAATTTCTGAATGCATTTAATGCAATATGGTTGTCAGGCTGCATTGCTGGTGAATACCACTTCTGTTAACATCTCTTATTGCAGAAGTGTGGATTAGACTTCTGAGGGCTTACAAATGTGAGGTAAAGTAGAGTATGGAATAGTTATTTACCTTATTGTGTGGATTTTAGAAGTAGATTACCATAACCTGCAGAAATGTATCTTCACTTTAAAATAATAGGGTCCAAATGACATATTATTGTTATTGCGCTCTAAATTTATACCATGGCAATCTCATTTTAACTCTCCTAATATCCTTTTGCGTGCAAGTCCTGCATGAGAACTTGTTTGTGGTAATATAACTCTTTCTCTGTATAGATAACTGTAAAGTTGTGATGTGGGAAGATGAATTTAAATTTTAAAAAAAATATTTGAAAGTATATTTCAAAAGTACTTGGAAGTATGTTTCAAAAGTACAGATAAATTCATGTTAAATAATACACTTTAAAACTAAAGTTTCTAAAATATAAACAGTGACTCACCATTGATACTATAATAATTAAAGTTAATATTCCTTAATATAAGCAGGAAAAAGAGGGAAAAAAAAGCCACCCCAACTTTTTTTTTAGAGTGCTCTGTGACTAAGTGTCAGAAAGCATCAGTCTTTGTGTAGTAGGATTTTGGAATTAAATTTTCAGGTGGAATCTGCGATTGACGTTCTTCTTTCTGCTTTATTTATTTTTATTTCAGTCCCCCTCACCTAGATTTCTGCCCTTTCTTTCACTGTTTATTTATTATAAACTGAACTTTAACAGCAAAAGGAATATGACTGCACTGTTTTGAGGGTACTTGAAACTGAGATCATGTCTTGTACCTAACAAATCCACCCTCTCATTGCAAAATTATGGGGCTACATGGTGGCTTAGAACATCTTAGTCAAAATGAACACGGTGAAATAAGCATAGATCTTTTCAGTAAGGTTCACTACAGGGAAGAGCTTTGGCTGATCGTAGTTTTCAGTGTCAGAAAGTTACTTGACTTTCCTATTCTAGAAGAACATACCCAAAGCAGGGTGAGTACATGCAAGAAGCAGTAAGAACTGAGACAATGGTCTGAAGCAGAGCTGGGGGATTGCCTGCTGAAGAACAAATGAACACGAAGAAAATAAAGGACAGCATGATAAAATGGGACAACAGCACTGAAATTACACTATCACATATGTGGTATATTATCACATTATTTATTATTCAGCCTGTTTGAATGGAGGGATGTTTTCTGAAGACATGTAAACAGTGTTTTAGGGACATATATTATTACTAAAAACTTACTTAAATATTTATAATGTGATTTGAGGTGGGCATACTGGTCTGAAGTTCAGGTATTTGCCAGGCAGGTGTAAATACATGCCCAGCAAATTTTCTGAACATTTCAGCGCTAGATTCTGCACAGAACACTGCACTTCTTGTGCCTATGGATGCCTAGATACTAACCCAGGAAGTTCCTCACAAGACACATTTACCTGCTTGCTAGTGTTGTAATTGTTCTCAGGCATTTCCACATTAGTGCACTATGTTCCCATTGTGTTTCCATATAATTTTCAGTGTATGTTTCTATGTTTTTTGAGGTTTGGTTTGTTTCTTTGGGGTGGGTTTTTGTTTTGGAGTTTTGCTTGTTTGGGTTTTTTTTTGGGGGGGGGGGTTGTGTGTGTGTGTGTGAATATGTTGTACACTGAACTTCTTTTATATGTGTTATGAGGTAGGGATCATTTATACAGTTATAACTCAGTCTTAATAGTACATAAAATATAGAAAGTTAGAAAGTCCTTTTTTTAAAAATTATTTTTGTATGTGTACACTCTGAAGTTATTTTGCGTCTGTGAGTGCTTGTATGCATATGAGTGTAAACTGGAGCTCCCTGTTTGTGTTTAATCTGGAGTAAACACATTTCCATCATCACATTTTGTAAATACTGCCAATCTATTCACATCATTCATGGTTAAAAAATTGAATACATGTGTATCTACACTACATTGTGCATGTACTACAATCATTAGGGAAATGTTTTAGCACAAAATAGAACAGATTAAGAATGCCTTTTCATTAAAATCTCAAGAGTGGGAATTTAGAAATAATTATGTTGTGTACAATGAGTAGCATATAACCATATCATTTTACTACAGACAAGTAGTCTTCACTTTAAAGTGAAGACAAATCAGAGCTATAATAATTTATGATGGGGATACGATGTTAGCAGATCCATGTAGAGCAGCGACTATTCATACACGAATAAGGAAAGTATTGCTATGCTCCCAAGTTAATTTACTCCAAATGTATTGGTTTTGATAAGAACTCTACACATTTCTGTAATTACAGGATATAGGCAGGCAATTGAATCAATTTTCAGTCCTCGTTAGAAGTGACAAATAGTACATACATTTGACTTTCTTGTTAATAATGCAATGAGTTATTTCTGGAACAGGACATACAGACTTTTATCAAAAGTGTTTGAGGTAGGTAAAGGAACTAAAACTGCACAGCCAAAAAGTCTGTCATACTTGATAATCTGAGTTTTCTAACTATAAATACATTAGAGAACTTACCCATCTGCTGCCTGAATTGAACAAACTGATTTCCTAAAACACACAGCGGATGAGAGTGGTGCAGTCACTTTCCTCCCAGTAACTCTGTCCAAAAATCTTGACTGCGCAGTCAAAACTTGGCAAGAGGTGTACAGGACAACATACAATGGAAAATCACCCAAGAACATCATTACATTTATTTTACTCAAGAGAATACACAACCTTTATCTGAACCCCATTGGAGGAGAAGAATTACTCCTTCCAATAATACGAACCGAGTTTCCCAAACAGGGTATACGGAGATACAACCAAAGCCAACATAACATTCCATGAAAATGTGCATTTAATATTTTGGTTTAAGTTCCTTTTCCCATATCTATTCTGATTTTAAAACAGGAAATGTAAATGGCAATAGCTGTAGGAGTAGACAAAGTAATTTATTAAATGTATATGCATCTCTTGTCTGCATGGAAATGAGATATCTCGTCAAGCAAAGGAAATCAAACACCACTAGGAATTTATGGCAAAGATGGTTATTGTGCCTCTGTCAACTAAACTGTCTAAAGGCTTTAAAAGTTACATTTTGTTCACAGCAGTTTTAAAGGGGTCTGAAACTTTTTGTATGAACATTGCATATCTGTGAAGGTGAAAGTTTCTTTTACCATCATTGGAACAGAGTATTCAGTGTTACTTAGCTGTCAGCCTATGTACTATTTTTCCTTCATTTCAACATCATGTGGCTGAATTCTGCAGTCAGAAAGAATTGATGTGGCCTTTGAACCTTGAGTCCTGTTCTACTGAAACCTCCTTTTGGCAGCTATCGTGTTCCCATCCTGCTAGCCTTGCTCGTGATCACCCTGTGGGCTTGGCTTGAAGGTTGGAATCCTACATTTTCCTTATATCTTAAGCAAGAAAAGGGGTTTGTTCACTATTATCTGCCTCTTGTGTGAAAGAAATATTGCAAGATTCTGCAGCCTATGTATCCAGGCATCACTCTCCTAATTCAAATTGTTATAGACTACTACTGTTGAGTGAATGCAATCATGAGTCTGAATGATACACTGTTACCATTCATCTGTTAGATTATCATGTACTGAAAAGTGTCTACTTGACACAAGCAGGTGTTCCATTTATAGAGATGATACTCTGCTCCTTTTGTTACTTTTTTTTTTTTAATTTTAAACAAATTGGATACAGACCCAGCTGTCCCTATGATTGTATACATTCTGTACAACTGTGTTACTGAAGGCCTTTGTAAGAGTGCTTTCAGATAATGAGCCTTCTATCATAACTCTTTCATGTCTTCAAGAAAGTAGTCTGAAGATTTACAAAACTCTGCAAAGAGCTGATATTGTCCTACACCTTTAAGAAACCTCTCCTCAGTACTCAATCTCTTATTCTGTGAATGAAATTTTTTAAAAAAAATTCACATTGTCTAATACAGCCACATACAAAATACAAAAATACCTTCTATATTCAAGGAAGATATAGTAACAAAGGTATCATAAATATTAGGTAAATCTAATCTGAGGGATTGCATTTGAGAATCAAAACAGACTTCTTGGCGATCAACTAGAGATGTAGGACCATAGTAATTCCAAACTATAAATGCATTGAAATAATACATTTTGGCATTATCCAGCAGTGCAGCCTCTTTTTGGTCTGTATTTTGTAACAGTTCCTGTGATACTAATAGAATCATAGAATCATGGGACCTCAAAGATATTCTAGTTCCAACCCCCACTATAGGCAGGGACACCTCCCACTAGAACAGGTAACTCAAGGCCTCATCTAACCTGGTCTTGAACACCTCCAGGGAGGGAGCCACAACCTCTCTGGGCGACCTGTCCCAATGTTTCACCACCCTTACTGTAAAGAACTTCTTCTTAACACCTAGTTTAAATCTCCCCTCTGCCAGTTTAAACCCATTACTCCTCAACCTGCCATTACAAGACCTTGTAAATAATCCCTCCCGGCCCTCCTGTAGACACCCTTCAGATACTGGAAGGCTACTCCAAGGTCTCCTTGAAGCCTTCTCTTCTCCAGGTCGAAGAGCCCCAACTCTCCTTACCTTGAAAGTAGATTTGATAGCTTATGGATGGCATAACTATTTACATTTTACTGTACATTTTTGTTATACTAGACAACTCCATTCTTTGTTCCCTTTTCTCTGATTATGTTTTATTTTTATGCTAGCATCAATAAATGTCTTGTATTCTGAATTCTCTTTAATATTTTATACAGGTAAGTTACTGAAATAAAAATATCAGAAATGTTATGAAAGAATATTAAAAACCTCTGTGATTTACAAGTCTACATATAAAAGGATGCAGGGCATTTTTTTTTTCTATGTAAAAAAAGGTAGAATTTCTCTTAGAAGCAATAATTCTTCTAACCATTTATACAAGTTACTCTTTTTTTGAAAACACAAGTACCTCAAGAGAATCAGAAGCAAAATAGCTGGTTTTAAATCTTGGACACATTATAGCTGATTTCAGCCCAGGCTGGGGAATTTTAAACTGTCTTTATATGGTGTTTGCTCCATTGAAAAAAAAAAACCCTTCACTATTCTGAATGGTCAAAAATACAAATAAAATTGTTAATGGTAATTTGATTACTAATGAGACCCAATGCTCCTATCATCTGACAGTTCTGGGACCATTTGGGTGGTCTTCAGCTTAGCTTTGGTGTTAGAGCTCCAAGTTATTTAAAAACTCATTATCATAACAGAGTAAGGTCCTTTGATGACAAAGAATCTAGACTAAATGATTAGAGATCTGTGTTACGTTAGCTAGTGATTAATGAGAAGTCAGTCTCTGAGCTTATAACCAAGACAAGTCCTTAATTAAACAACAGGTTAGCTAACAAACATCAGAGGAAAGAAGCTGTGAGAGAGAGTGAAGCCATACTTTTACTGAGGCTGATTAACACATATCCAGCTGATTGGCAAAATGTTTGTCAGAAGGCTTCAGGGGTATTTCATTACAGCCAAAGAATTAAAGTGACAGACATCCTTACAAGGATTATTGGAGGAGCATTCACATTTGACCGTAGGAGCTCTCATTGTACTCTTTGGGCATTTGCTTAATGTCTAATTTGCTCAACATTAAGTTAAAATAGCATATATGCATATCTTCAAACTCTTAATCTTTTTGAAATTAATTTATCTGTTTGTTGATTTTTGTTGTTTTCCTTTATTTTCAGCAACAACAAAGCCATTAGCAAGGATTATATTATGAGCTTATTTTCTATCACTGTCGTTGGTGATGAGGTATGAAACATTTCCAATGAACTTAAAATGCCAAGAGCATCAAGCAACTCAACTGGGTCTTTTTTTTTTTTTTTCAAGCTAGACTACTATAATTCTCTCTCAGCTGCTCTCTCTCAATGGCCTATGGGCACTGCAACACCTACCAGCTGTGCAAAATGTTGCTTTTTTTTTCTTTCTCACAGTCACACCAGAATTTATCACTTGATCTGTTCTGTTTTCTTCAAAGTCCACAATCTGCAAAAAAAAAATAATTTGCTAGCATATGGATGTTTATCTAGTTAAGAATGCCCCTGCTTACTACAGAGGGGATCGGGCTAGGTGACCTTTGGATCACATTGAACCCAGACCATTCTATGATTCTATGATTCTGTTCCCCAAAGTAGACAACTGACACTGCTTTGTGAATATTCCATTTCATCCTCAGATTAGTTGTTCTTATGTAGCCATTTGACTGCTCCAGATTTTCTTTTTTTTTAACTGATAAAAGATACATAATTGACTGAAAACCATTAGAGGATAAGGGCAACTTTTGAATGAGAAATTTGTTCTCCCATCTTAGAGTAGATTGAACAATCAACATATCATGCTTCTCAAAAAGAGCATAACAATGCTTATCAATTGTTTCTAATTACTGTCCTAGGTGATTCCTCCTGATGGAGAAGGCAAACACTGTATCGGTTTTGGTTTTTGAGCTAAGAATACACAAAAAGTTATTACATACAAATGTTTTACACCTATTTAATTCTAAGTATGTGTTAACACTTTTATTGAATATTTGCATTATAGTCATGGTAGATGCTGCTGGTTGTGTGTTGTATCTAAAGAAGTTTAGATTAGGTACCTTGGGAACTTAGAGGGATGGGGAATGGAGGTTTGTGGCATAATCTGAATTCTGCACTGATGACGATTGACTGCTGGGTACCCATCTGGTGTAAAGACACCTCTAACATAGAATCATAGAATCATAGAATGGTAAGGTTGGAAATGACCTCAAGGATCATTTAGTTCCAATACCCTGCCAGAGGCAGGGACACCTCCCACTAGTACAGGTCACTCAAGGCCTCATCCAACATGGCCTTGAACAACTCCAGGGACGGAGCAGTCACAACCTCCCTGGGCAACCTGTTCCAGTGCCTCACCACCCTCACTGGAAAAAACTTCCTCCTAACATCTGGTCTGAATCTTCCCTGTGCCAGTTTAAACCCATTGCCCCTAGTCCTGTCATTCCTACATGGCTATACAAATTCTGCCTTGAGAAATTACTGCAGTTGAGGGTCACTCTTGCTTTAGTACCAACCAGGTTGAGTAAATGTCTTGAACAAGAGGTTGTTTGGCTGCACTAACTCAGGAGACAAAAAAACAAACAAACAAAAAGAAAGGTTTAATTGTCTTGCCAATTCATATGGAAACTCTACTGAGAACATCACGTGGGCTGGTGGATGATTTGAAGAAACAGACCTATTTTGTTTACAGATTAAAAGCTTTAAATGTCGATCAGTTATTTAGGTATCTATGGCTGTAGGTGTGGATTCAAGATATTCTCTGTCAGGGTCCTATAGGAACAGGAATTTGTATCAACTTGTATAGTTTAAATTTGCAATATTTTCCTCCTTTTAATTCAGAGGGCAAAGTATTCATATTAGTCCCAGAGGGGAAAGATCTCTATAAAATTTGCAAACCTAAAGTAAATTTCAAGCTTATGGTTTCTGCACTCGTTACACTGTTCTCTGGTAACAGAGCTCCTAGCACATTTCTTTTTCAAAGCAGACAAGTGGGACTCCCCTTATAAATATTTTGTTTGAGAGTATAAATCTTGGAGATAAAAAATGCAAGCCAAACACCAAAGGAAGTATACAGACCAGTATTGTCCCAGTTGAACTATAAAAAACAGCCTTTCAAATGCTTAGTCCTGGAAATATGCATGTTTCTGCAAATGTCCCTCTTTCTCCTTTGTTCTTTCCTTGACCCCTGCTCTCTGCTAGTTTGTTTAAAATCTACAAGCCAGATAATCAATTTATGTAATGAGCTTCATGGGCAAAAAGTGAGAATCTGGCCTTCAAGATATATAATCAATTTTAAAATCACTTGAAAATTATTATTTGGGATAAAATTAATATGCTACCTGCTTTCTCTTTGCTTTATGTCCTTTTAATTTCCACCATGTGTGTGTTTCATTATTTATGACACACAGAGATTTTCACATCTTTTTTTTAAACTCTGGGAAAACAAACAAGGAAAAAAAAAAAAAAAGGACTAAAACCAACAAAGCAGCCACTAGGAGCAAGCTCATTTTGAAGTAATTGGTTAAAATATAGTAATGAAAAAAGGGAAATGGTTTTGATTTTCATTATGTTTAGGGTCATTCCCAGGTCACATTTGACACAGATTCAATGTTCATATAAATTTAATAAAATCTGTAAAGGAAATTCAAGTAACAGCTGTGAAAAGAATGTGATCAATAGGAGCCAAAATAAGTGTCACTTTGAAATTTGCCAACTGCTGATGGATAGTTAAATGAATAAAAATATAATGTCTCTACCAACTTTTAAGAACAGAAAGCCCTGGGAAATCAGTCACTTAAGTCACAGAAATTACAGCATGCTAGCAAATCTGTAACAGTTATTCTGTTCACTTAATATCAGATTTCTTACTCAGAGTTTAAATCATACTGTGAGTTATTTAATCACACTTCTGATCTTTTGATGATGGAATACTGATAAAGTTATGTTTAATAGATCTTTTACCACAGTAACTGATTCTCTAAAAATCCTTCAAATATACTCATTAGGTTATGGACTAAAATGAGACATTCGTCTTCTTGCAACACTATTCAATCTTCGTCTTTAAAAAAATAAAAATCACTTACCTAGTGTCTATATTCCCAGACAACTCTGTATTGTGGTGTGGTGGTACCCAGAAACCAGAAGCAGAGACTCTGCTGTAGCAGAATCCCCAGTATGCATTGCAGTAGGGAATACAGAATCACAGTTGTCCTGTCACCATCATGCTGCAGGCACAATCATGCCAGAGTAAAGGCATTTGATATCATCCTGACTTACATGAGAAATGCAATAACACTGATCTATCACGTAGTGCAACTGCATTTTCATCCTTCTTTTTATTGCTGTAAGTCTATTCCTTAAAGGAATGTTATATCAGTATATTTATAATAGCAAGGTGAGGTCTTCTTGTCAGTATTTAAGCTCTTCATCTGTGGTTTAAATGTAGTAAAATACAAATCAATGTAGTTAAAAGAAATTTCAGTTGCTTTGCTGAGTTTTAACTGAGAAATTAAAATTCTAGTACTGTGGTCCCTATAGAAATCCTCAACATATATATTGCTTTAAAAATATGTTAAAATGGTTTTAGGTGAATAGACGAGCAGAAGCAGAGAGATGATAAGGATTTGAAGATGTTGCTGCTGTAATAAAAATAGCATGCATAGTACTATGTTCCAGTCTGTATTACTTTTGTGTTTATCAGTCACAGAATCATAGAATCATAGAATGGTAAGGTTGGAAGGGACCTCAAGGATCATCTGGTTCCAACCCCCTGACATACGCAGGGACACCTCCCACTAGTACAGGTCACTCAAGGCCTCGTCCAGCCTGGCCTTGAACACCTCCAGGGAGGGAGCAGCCACAACCTCCCTGCGCAACCTGTGCCAGTGCCTCACCACCCTCACTGGAAAGAACTTTCTCCTAATATCCAGTCTAAATCTCTCCTCTGCCAGTTTAAACCCATTGTCCCTTGTCCTGCTGCTGCAAGACCTTGTCAATAGTCCCTCCCCAGCCTTCTTGTAAGCCCCCTTATAAAGATGCTTATAAAGTCCTTATAAAGATATCAGATACTACTGGGAAGTTTGGTACCTATGGCTGACACTTGTCAAATATGAAATGGCATTCAGCTCCAGATGAGCCATCTTAAATTCCAATAATGTAAATGGATGTGTGTGCAAATCATAGTGACCACAGCACGCTTTTCTCAAAGAATCAATAATATTACCAGAAGTACCCTCAGGGCCCCAACATATGTTTATAATATGCATACTTCTAGCTAAAATCAGCAGCTGAATTAGTAGAATATGTTGCATTATACCCTCAGATAGTATAAATCAGTGTAACTCTGCTAAAGTTAACCTAGAGAAGCTGATTTACAGCAGCAAAAGACCCATCTTGCTGTAGGTGTGTATCCTGTTGCTTTCTGATTATTAACACATTACTGTATTATATTTTGACTTCTTTAGCTCAGAATAATGGGTTTTGTTTTTTGGTTTGTTTGGGGTTTTTTTTGTTGGCTGTTGGTTTTTTGTGGTTTTGTTTGTTTGTTTGTTTTTTCATGGGCTGAATGGCCTTCTAACCATGAAATGACAATTAGAAAACTTGTGGAGCGATTTACTGGCAACTTCTTCACTGGAGAAGTCAGAGAGGTTAATAAGACTCTGTGAGAAGCAGCAAACAGTACAACCTGGTAGGACTGGGCTGCAGGATATTACTCCTGAATGTGTTTCAGGAAACTGGTCTACTCTGACTGTGTAGTGTGCTGATTAAAAACATTCACTGCCATCTTGGATTATCTCTTCTGGCTGAGCTGCCCTTGAAAGAGATGCAGTTTGTGCATTGTGAGACCACTGCAAAATGAACCAATGCACTGCAGCTGGAGCTGTGGGAAATGTGTGCTTCCTAAGCTCTATTAGATATCAAACTGAAATGACACTGTAGACTCATCCTAAAATGCTGGTCGTTACTTGTTTCATTTTCCTTTATTCTCCTCTTTCCTTCATTTTATTATCACAATTAAAAAAACATAAGATAAAGCACAATTATACTATATTTGGCATGACAGCTGACTCCATCGGAGACTTGATCCTTTCTTCTTAGAACTGCAATATTCCATGAAATAAATGGAAGCTGATGTGACTCAGAAAGGAACCCAATGCTACACAGAGGGATTATTTGCTGCAGGAGCTCATATCAGTATGTCTGTGGCTTGACAGAATCTGTGCTTGTTACCTTATAGAGATATTGGCTGTCTTTGCTGTACCATTTAAAAGTGTGTTAACTGTAATCTACCTCAGCTATGATGAATTTATGGATGGATGAGCTGGAATGTTTGAAATCACTCAGTGGAAGTGCACTCAGCCTGACAGAAAAAGCTTTTAATAATTGGACATAATATATAGTCATCTCCTTAGAGGCCTCTCTAATTTGTGTGTCAGGTCTTTGTAAAACCTGTCTGATGCTTAATTGAAAAGGCTTTCTTTTTCTTCAGAGTAGGTACTGTATACAGTGTGTTCTTCAAGAACTACTACCACATTTTAGGAGAGGATTTTAGCAGTAGAATACATTGGCGTGATTAAACCATACTGACAGTGATGGCTGGGGACTGCATAAAAGTGTTTTTGAGAACTTTTAATGACATTGGTCTGTAGAAGAACAATAACACATATATTCTTCTAGGCAAACCAACTGGGTATTTACTGACTTGCTTCAGTGAGTTTGAGAGTTCATGACAGGCTTGACACTGCTGTGGCAAATAGTACTAGCACTACTAGCAGCAACATTACTTGAAATATTTTAATTAATGTGATTACAGATAGGTCAGACTTTCCAAGATGATCTGCCATACTTGGGCTGTATCTGTGTGGTTTGGAGTGACTGTGATATGATATAATTTATTGCCTGTTCAAGACCTACCTCATGTTTTATCTAATGTTTGCACATCTGAAAGCAAGGAGACAGCCTTGTCCTTGGGCTCGTGAGACCTATTGTCGTTTTAGACCCTATGGTTGAAGCCATCTTACCCTTGGAAACTGACTGCAGTGTGTGTTCTTGCCTATGTCTCTGACTCTAGGAGAGAAAAGAGAAAATCAGACACACCTTTTATGTCATTTTACATTTTCCTCATGTTATTATAAAATGATGTCTCATTTCTAGTTTAGTTTTTAAAACACAGTGTGCTTGTCAAACTCTTGTTTAGCATTCTCTGGAGACTGACAGGGTAATGCAACCAGTGGCTTCTGTTATGTTGTACTCTTCCTAAGCTATGCCATAGGGAAGCTTCTTAAAAGTCTCAAAAGTATGGGATGTATGAGCTAAGTGATTGCACAATAGTTAATTCTAAGATAAAAACCACTCTGTCTGCATCTGCCAATGGCAAATGCACTCAAATTTATTAGGAGAAACATCAAAGCAGAGATGGACTGAATTAGTTTTTACATATCAATAGATATCAGCTAATAGCATTTTTCTCCAACCTACTTTCTTGTTGAATTCAATGTCAGTGAGATCAGGATTTGGCTGAATTTCCCTTTTTAATCTATTCATTGCAAATCATACAGATGACAAAGGAATTTGCATGTCCATGCACTGAATAATTGTTGGATACTGGTTAGATGTATTTGCTGTGCAAGATCATGCTAAACTCAAAGTGAAAGTGTAACTGAGAACATTGTGAATAGGATATTTAAACGGTTAGCTTACAATGTGGTTTCATCTTCCAAGTTCAATTACATGATGTTTTGAGATGTCATAGCCAAAAAATCAATGCAGTTAAATGAAAAGATTTAGGTCTTTTTCACAGACATAAATATGCATTTTATAAGGGCAATCAATTTTTTTCCTCTTTGGCCTTCTGACAATTATCTTGAAAAGTTTTGAGAATTTCCTATGAAGCAGCACTGCTCATAGCCCCTGACACTGCAAAAGGATCAAGGCTTTTGCTGAACTAAAGCTTTCAGAGCAAAGTTGAGATTGTAGTCAGAAAGTGGTGAAAACAAAGATTTTTCATTTTGTAATCTGGATATAAAAACTGTTAGTGCAAGAACTTGTACCTCTGTGTAGGCATTTGAAATGCAAATGTATGATCTAAAGACCCATAAAATAAATGGGCAAATGTCTGTGTGGTTTTGTCTAGGAGATGGCAGGCTGCATGAGGTTTGTAAGAGTAATTATAATTTAAGTAACTACTTGGAGTTGATATTGCAGAAATCGTGGTTTATAATATAAACATTTGTATATAATAAATGTTTTAGGTCCTACCAGACTTAGATTTGCTGCCAGTCACATTGACTGCAGCAGAGGCTGTTGAGGCAACTGGTAGAGCCATGTTACTAATGGTGCTACACATTGAGTGTTCCTCCAAGTCTCTTTTTATTACACTTTAAAAATCATTCCCTAAATCAGCAAAGGTTCTACCAGTGGTCTTTTATTCTGTTCAATTATGTGAAGCTGACTAACTTTCTTTTTTTTCAAGGGAGTTAATCTTCAGGGATGAAACAGATTACCAGTTTTTGAACCTATTTAAGTAGAATCACCAGAAACAAAGCCAGGACAAATAATTATTGGCAGTTCACAGAAGGTATCCTGTGCCCACAGCTCTGCAGGATACTGTTAAAGTCAGTTCACTTGTCTTAATGGGAAACACCTGTGGTCTGGAACACAAAAGGAAAAATCAAACTAAACATACCAGAGACATTAAAAATAAATTCTGAAAATAAAATGTTCCCTTGTGTCACTCTCCACTTCCTTCTTTCATCTGCATCCTCCATTCCCCAGATTCTCACTTGTATCCTCCTTTCCTTATGCAGCCTATTTCCAATTATATTCAGTCACAAACTGAAGGATATCAAGCAATTTCAGTTGCAATATTAAATTTGAATAAATCTTACTGCAAACAAAAGCATGCTTAATAACAGTTCAGTTGGAGGCCATCTTTTATCTATCTGTTTAAGTGAATGCAAACCATCTGAAAACCTTTGTTGTAAATAATGACTTAAAACATTAAAAATGTATTAAAATCTAAAATTCTAGAGTTTTTTTTTCTTTTCTGTTGCCTTCATGAAATGTGTGGGGACAAAGTATTTCTCTGGCTATTTTAACAGGTGTAATGGAGGGGAAATTAATTGATTGTGAGATGGTATTTTCAAGATTAAGATTTTTTAAAAAAATTTGGTATTGTTTATTAATTTTGGTATTAGTGGTTGCCCCCCCTGACCACTACTTTTAATAAAATTTGGTTCTCTTGCAACAGTCATGGAAACATTATACAGAGGAATAATATAGGATCTAGAACAAATAACTAGCAATAATGTAACACTAATTGAACTCAATCAAACTGGAAAAGAAGGTTCCTGCCATCAATACACCACTTGCAGTTAATTATACCCTTGTCCACTACATGGACTCAAGGAACTCCTTTAGGCCTATGACAGAAGGCAATGGTGAATTACAAGAGACTTTAAGTATTTACTCACAAAATATTATTTACATACTCATGGAGCTAGCTACAGCTTCACACACTACCCAGAGCACTTTCTTTTGGTTCTTTGTGTTCTTTGTGTTCTTTTGGTTCTTTCAGTGTTTTGTCAGTTACTGAGTCTTCCCAGGCTGCTGGGGAAAGGAGAAAGATAATCTCTGGCCTTATCCTGATTTCTCCAGGACTTCTCATCTTGTCAGGAGACTTTCAGGTGTAGGCAGGATGTCTTGCTATGCACAGTCTCAGCATGGGCATCACACTAGCTATGCAGGCCTATTGCGTGAAGGTATTTGGTGCCTATTCCTGGTAAACTTGAATCAGTCAGTTTCCAGGCAGACAAACCCAGAGTATTAGGGTTGTTTACTTTGTGGTAGAGCTAGCTTACATTTTAACATAGCATAATGCTGCAGAAGGCAATGGCAGAAACACTGCAAGAGGCAGAAAGCAATGGCAGCAGCAAGCAGCAAGCACAAATACAATGGCAGAACACATTGTGTTACCTACTCATCTCTTTTTATCAGTACAGCCTGAGACTAATGGGCCTGTGGGCACAGAATAGCCAATCTGAATGGCAGTTAGCTGTACCTGACCATATTAGGTGAAGCCACAGTCTTGCTTTACCCAAATTTGGGAAAGCATAGGCCTTGCACGAGGCAAGCACAAACCAAATGTATGTACCTTGTTCACCAGAGGATGTAAACAGGGGCAAAACAAATCTGGGCAAGCCAGGGTCCTTAGACTTAGTGGCTCCAGGTTCTTTGTCCTCTTTTCCGTGGTTGCTTCTCCCCGAAACAGAAGGAGGGAGAGCAGAAGAACATGTCTGGGTAAGCCTATTTTGGTCCATTCAGGGCTACCACAACAGTTCACTGAAATTCTAATAGGGAAAGAAATACGTCCTGGATGTTCACACACAGAACAAAAAATTATGCAACATCCATAATTTAATTTGGAAAGTTCTATAACTAAACAGTCTTATTTAAGTGTAAATATAAAATCTTGTCACTGCATTGAAAAGTAATCCACAGTTTGAAGTGGTCTGCAGCCTTGCTAGCACTGTAGATCACAGAAAGCCACAGTTTGAATTAGAAATGCTAGCAGAATTCCAGGAACAGATTTTAATAATATAGTCTCTGGCAAAAAATGAATATGCAAGTTTTTTGCCTGCATGTATTAATATGTGCATACACATTTTTGGTCTTTTCCCTCTCTCTATTACTTTTCATTTCATCTTTTCAACAGAAAGAAGAAGAAATCAGAGAGAATATAATTCACAGCTACAGAGAAGAAGCCATGACATGGGAAGATGCTGAAAGAATGCAGTTCCTGAACACAAAATTTTGAGAGATCTAAAAATACACCAGACTGTGAGAACTAACACCTACAATTTGCAATGCAGTACGAGTTTAAAAATGTCACAGCATATAAAATAAATCTTTTCTCTCTGAAAGAATGGTGGTTGTTCTGTTAGCATCAGTTGAGCTACTGTAGTAACGTGAATGCATTGAATATGCATTTGTGGTATAGAAATAATATGAAAACTGCCTTTCATCTGACTTTTCATGCATCCAGGAAACAGACTTATTCCTTTTTTATTTTTATTTTTTTTAATACTAAAAGAATCTGGCTTCAGAAAAGCTTTTAATCAACCTTTCCATATACAAGGTGACTGTGCCATTGTGTGCTGATGATAGCTTTAAAAACAAAAAAAAAGAATTTCAGAAAATGGCTGACAAAACAGTGACATGAAAAGGAAAACTAATTCCTAAATACTCAAAGATCCTGTTCCTAAAGAATATAGTGATCCCTGAAGGTATCCTGTGCAGCCTCAATGTCTTGTAGTAAAGGGGTTTCCTCTTCTGCGTTATTCACTCTACCTTGTTGTTGAAAGGATAGCCTATCAGTTATAGGGACACAAAGGGAGCACTGTTTCATGTTGCTCTTTGACACAGCTTTGAGCTTAGTTAGATCAGAAAGAAGGCTGCAGAGTATCTCGCTGAGTAGATCACTATCTGATACATCCCATTTCTGTCCAGGTTCTAGGTTACTCAACTCCACTATGTAGTCAACCCCCCAGTAGCTTGTCCATAGTGTCCTGCAGTTGTTTTGGCTTACTTTTTCCTCCTTCTCCCAGCAGCTGGCATCCCAACTAAATGGTTTTAAAGTATAAAACTATTCTGGGAAACCCTACGCAAATAGAGAACTGGGTCTTAATGTGAATGAAAACTATTCTTTAGATTATGTGGCTCCCCTTTGCCCCTTCCCTCTTGTAGTGGTTTGGCCCTGGTTGAGGGCCAAATTCCCACCAAAGCTGCTCTATCACTCCCCTTCTTACATGGACAGGGGAGAGGGGAAAATGTAACAAAAGGTTGGTAATAAGATAGAAGCAAACCAATAATGCTAAGCACAAGCAAAGACCATGCATGGAAGAAAATGCAAAGAGAGATGTTATTTTCTGTTTCCCATTGGCAGATGGTCTTTGGTCACTCCTGGGAAGCAGGGTTCTAACACCATAGTGGTGACTCTGGAGAACAGACATGATGGATGAATATCCACACACTTCCTTTTGTCGTTCAGCTTTTGTATCTGAGCTGACATCATACCCACAGAATACCCCTTTAGTCAGTTTGGGTCAGCTGGCCCAGCTGTGTCCCCTCCCAAGATCTTGCCCACCCCTCAGCATACTCTTGGGTTGGGGAAATGTTGGGAAAGCACTACCTGGGTCCTCCTTCAGTAGCCAAAACACTGGTTTTGGCTGTTAACACCCAGCCACAGGACTGCAAAGCACAGCACTAGGAAGCGGCCCTGAGAATTAATTCCAGCTTAGCCAAACCAAATACACCTCTTTATCCCACCACATTTGTACCCCCTTCCTACTCACAATTATCGAGCCTGACATTGTAGTACCTACTTGCATAAGAAAAGTAGCCTGATTTGTGAGAATGTCTCGAAAATACACTTCGTAGAATTGCAGAACCATAGAATGGTCTGGGCTAGAAGGGTCCTTCACATGTTATCTAGCCCACCCCCTGCTGCAGTCAGCAGGGACATCCTCAGCTAGACCAGGTTACCCAGAGCCTCACTGAGCCTCACCTTGAAAACCTCCAGAAATCAGACCTCAGCCACCTCCCTGCTCAACTTCAAAGAGGCAAGGATTGTAAGCACTCTGCACTTGGTGGGCCAGTTTGAATGTGGCAACCAGTTTCTTTTCTACATATTTAATGGGAAATTATATGGACCTTGTCAAAGAGTAGCAAGACAACTTGAGGAAGTGGGGAATGCGTCCTATAAAAATCTGACCAACTCAATAGCAGTGTTTTGAGTCTTGTGTGGTTTTGAGGCTTACAGCTATGGTCCAAAAGCCCTGGGGAAAATATTTTGAAAGATTATGTATTAGAAGTCAGATATCTTGATGAAGTCACTCTCCATTTGCTACAAACACAAAGCTTTATGACACAAAATCAGAGCACCCCTTTTCAGAATAGTGTAGTGAGATCATTATGTGTAGATGGCAGAGGTAAGTAAGAACAATGTTAGAAATATTTTATTAGGTGCCTGCAAAGAACAGGGCAAGATAATGATCCTGATAAGGTATTCAGTGTACCTGAATCAACTGGGGACAAATTTAAGACCCTTATTTTCAAAGTTTCCGGTCACTTAGGCATGAAATTTCATTTCCAGGTTTATCTCTTACACCATCTTACAGGCACAGAAACCTGTTATTGATGGGGAGCAAGTACAAAATGTGTTCATTTGAGAAGCAGAGAGAGCTGTACATTCAGTTTTTCTCAGGCAATTTCTGTGTTACATTCCCTTTATATCTTATAACCTCTCTCTTTTCTTCCAGGAAGTACAGTAGTGCAGTGTCAAAGCCTGTACAATGCTAAAAATGCTGCATTGGGTGTTTCAGGAACCACATGTTAACAGTCATGTAGGACAAGCTGTTGCTATAATGTAAGACCCTTCATGTCCTATTAATGGTTATGGTTTACAGTTGTAAATGGGCAGCACCTTGTAAAAGTGCTCTCAGATCTGTAACACCTATTATGCCATGGTCACCATACCCGGCAACTATATTATTTTAAGGTGTGAAGAAAGAAGGAAGGAAGAGAAGAAAAGGAACAATGTTGTTAGCAAAAGGAGTCTGGACATAGTCTGTCAAATCCTTCTGCCTTTGAGCAATTAGAGTTGAAAGAGTTAAGAGAGGCTTAGCTGTAACACAAATCAGGATTATCACACTAAATTCAACAGAGTTGTACAGATGAAAAAGCAGTGTGGAGGAGAGGACAGTTACATAGATATTACCTGATTGTAAAGATTCTATGATTCTATGATTCTATGATTTTTAATAACATTTCTTATGAAAATTCTGCAAAAAAAATATTTATGTGCATCCTGAAAGACAAATCTCCAAATTGTTTGGAATTAAATATCAATGCGTAGTATATGGTATGTTGCACAAGTATTATTAGTTACAAGATACCTGGAATTTATCTATTCCAAAAAGTCTCACTGAACTATGGTCCACCTTCCAACCAACAGCACAGAGACACGGCCTCAGCTTTGACTCCCTCAGCCCATATGGTGCATGTTCACAACTATTACAGAGGGCAATACAGAGGTGTAATCGTGTAAATGAAGAGCCACACTTAGCACCTCTGTGCATTTTAATCAGCCGAAACTGCCACCTAGCTCAGCCATTTAGACAAGAAAGAGTTCTTCAGGAAGAGGTAGCATGTCATGCCAGAGTTAATTTGTAGAGTAATTTTACTTCTTTAGGAACTGGAGATAAATACTAATTGAATTTTTACATTCAAACACGAAGATTTTTTGCAAAATGCACAAAAACCCACAACCAACTAACCAACCAAACAAAAAAACCCAGAAGTCTAATCTTACGAAAAAATACTTTTATATAGTTCAAACTCTTTTATTTAGGCTTGGACATTTTGCATGTTCTGATATTTTCTGATGAAATTGGAAAGTTCTATTCTCTAGAAAGTCTTGGTTTAAAAAAAAACCACAAAACTGTATTAGAGTATACATAACAAGTTTTTGTTCAAACTTATCCTGTTTAATTCAATGAGCTTGTAATAGTTGTTTTATTTGAAAGAGTCTAATTTACTGACAGAGAAATGTAGCTTGAGATACCATGTAAATCAATACTCAAAGCTAAAGAGAAAACAAATATTTAAAGCACCAGTAAAATCAGAACTACTTGAGTTTGATTTACAAACAGGCAAAGTAAAATGTTTTTTGCTTTGCTTTTCCTCTTTATATCCCTGCCAGGATAGTGTACTCTGATATTGGACATCAGGGTTAAACTCTACAGCTTATTGGATTTGATCAAGGTTTTTGCTGTCATTCTAATCTTTTAAAAACACCACCAAATAGATATATATAAAAAAAAAAAGATTATGGAACCTGTTTTTCTGTTATAGTTTATCCTCTTTTGTTAAGATACTCTTGTATTTCAAAAGTCAATCAGATACCTCTCAGAACTAAAAAAAATATTAAGCAGAAGGTATTTGTAATTGTGATTAGTGATGCTCAACTAAAGAAATTAAAAATCATAGGATTATACTTAACCAATCTGATCCAATCACAAGGCATTCTTTAATTTTCAATAGAGATGTTAAACTCTCACTCTCTTTAGAAGCAGCGTGTGCCAGCTTCAGGTAGAGATTTGAACACTGTAACCAATCCAGGAACAAAGAGGAAATTGAAATGGAGCTGCTACTGAAATACATGTACATCTTCTCCAGAAAAGACATCAGCAGCACTTGTTCTTATGTCTCATAATGAAGTTTTATTTTTCTCAATTGATGAATTCCAAGACACATACACATAAGGCATTTAACTCTTCCACAAGAGGCAGGTACTTGAAGATGCCAGAGAAAAGAAAACATTTAACACAAGGGATAAGAGAATACTCTTGGTAAAACACAACTCCTTGCACTGCCACTATAATTTAAATTAAGTAGAAGCATAGGTTATAAGCTTACACTATGACCCGTGCTTTACGGTTGTTTTATATCTCCTGGGTCCTGATCACAATGAAACTTTCTGAGTCTAAAGCAATTTAATGCAAACATTCCTGGGGCAGGCTATAAAATGTGATTTTGCACTCAGTCTTTTATGGGTATTTTGGATGAATATTGTACATCCAGTTGGAAAAAAAAAAAAAAGGATGACGAATGTAGACATTACGACATATGTGTGGGGTTTAGCTGAGGCTGTATTTGCACATGAATATTAACCCTGGTAATTGAGAAAACCTGTCTAGCCACACATCTTGTTCATTTCCACAAAAAAGTGTGTGCATAGATTTAAGAGGGAATTAATGCCTTGCCTTAATGACAAATTTCTAGCTATGATACTCCTTATGCTAGATTCTTTCTTTTGAGGGCAATGGACCCAACAGATGCCTTGTTACACCTACTAGATAGGGATAATTCTACGTGCTACTAAGCACTAACAATAACACATGGAGATGTAAGTTGTGAATCAAGTTCAGCAGACAGGATGGTTTCCAATTCTTAAGCATTTTGCAAAAAAGCTAAAAAGCACCATCAAAGATGTTCACAAGTGCTATCATCGCAAATGTTTACAAAACATGAAAGGAATGGTAAAATATGTACTTTAAAAATGTACTTGGTGAGATTTTGAGAGAAAGGCATGAAAACACATGATGTTGAGAAGTAGAATTGGTTTCCTGCATGGTTCACCAAGAAATTGCCTTTTTAATCAGTAATGGTGAGTTCTTTGTTAAAAAAAAAGTAAATTTTTTTTTACAGGTCACTGGCACATGAATGCACTACCATGATATAATCCAAACTGGGTTTATGCTGTTTCAAAATTTTTTTCTAAGTGACTTGACTTTGTGATCCTTTCTGTATGATTTTGAGAGTATAAACTAAACTGCAAAAATGAGAAGATCATGTGTATATTTTGTTTTCCCTTCTCTTTCCTACTCGAGGAGATCACAAACATCTTTGGTTTCCTAGCCTTGTTCCACCTTTGTAAGAGAAAAGTGCTAGATAAAAATCTCCAGAAAGGATTTTTAAAAAATATATTAAAACAAGAGCATATGAAATTGTAGCAGTGTTAATAACAGGACAAAAGGTTAATCATCCTTTACTGTCTTTGGCAAAGTAAAGGGCAGCTGGACTCTGTCACATCATCAGGTGCTACAGCAATACAGTACAAAAAGTTCCAATTTCAGAATCTTAGTAAGAACCAACTCAATGAACAGCAGAAAGAGATGAAGCTTATGATGAAACATAATATTAGTCAATGGCCAGACACCAGGATCTCTACAGCTTCTGGTTACAGACAACTCTCTATTTCGATTTTCTGTTCTGCTTCCTCAATACACTAATAATCTTATCACTCCATTTACTCTTCACAGCTGGCCTGCAATTCTTGGTTGCTTCTCTGCTGCAATTTAACCTGCTTATATGTGGCTGAGACATTTACTCGAAATCAGAATGTGCCATTTACAGAACACAGTCTTATAACTTCAAGGCTGGTGTGCTGTGCCTAGCCAGGCATAATTACTTCCAAGGACTTTTGTCTTTCATTTGGGAAGCACACTGAGTCAAACAACATTTAAGGAAAAAGGGCTTTATTAGGTTTTCAGCTCCTTGATAATCAGTGGCTGAGCATATTTATCTTATTCTATTCAGCAGAATCTTTTCTCACTCTAGGAACTAGTTTGTTGTGCTCCGCTGTTCATATTTTGCTCTCTGTCATCTAGTAGGCTTGGAAATCCTCTTTTCCCACATAATTACAAGCCAATTTGAGATTATTATTTTGTATTGCCTTTAGCAAGGCCCATAGATGCACACATGAAGTTCAGACTATTGGATGCTACCTGTCTTATGAATCAGATGAAACTGAAAGGACACAGTGACTTTTTTTTTTTTTTCCCTAAAAAGTTGGGGAAAGAATATAGAATTTCTCAAATTTGATAAAAACAATAGGCTAGTGTACTTTTTCTATTCATTTTATTCTCCTTTGAAAGAAAAGTCACTCTTGGATTAGTAAGAGGGGCTACTGGTAGCCCCAGACAATGACTGGAAGTGATCAGATAAGACACCTGTTCACTATGATGCCCACTGTGAGATGAGTTCCAAGTATGTCATGTTTATAACCCACTTATACCACATTTTTCATCTCTTGTTACTCATCTGCACCTGTAACACTACGGTGGTGCAGTAGCTATACTAAGAAAGTACAGTTCATTATGGTCAGATTTAGACACTCTGAAGAGTGCTGTTACGCTACAGAGAGCGCACATCTTGTGAGCTGGTGCAGTCATATTACATTAAGCAGTACATCCACTCTAATCCTCCTCAACAAATCTGTGCTTGACATATCTCTTTATCCTGTAGCTTGAACATAGACATCATATGCTGAATCATTCATTTTGGCATAAAAACTTAATTGTGTACTTTGATTACAAAGATTCACACCATTTAACTGGATGAAAAATGTAAGGGATAAGCAGTCATGTTTCAGGTCATAATGTATTTACTGATGAGGTTAATGAGAAAAAAAAAAAAAAAGTCCATTATAGATAGATTTTTTTTTCCCACTACAGCCTTCCCATCATAAAATCATTATTCAGTGGTCATCATAGAAGAATATAATGATACAAATTGCTAATTGATATGACTATGCTGGTTATCGTATTCCCAACTGACTAAGTTCTACTTACACAAACAATTTTTTAAAACACATAGAAGCTTAACAGTAGATTTGAAAAGGTGTTGATAAAATTCCTGATCTCCCTACAGTCAACAGAAAAGACTTTGACTTCAACGTGAAAAGAGTAGATCCTTTCCTCTAATAAAGGATCAGATGCACTGCACACCTGAACGGTTTTTGTGCCGCACATCGTTGCAGCTGGAGTTGTGAGCACTTTGCGGAATAGGACCCTAAGAGGGGAATATACCATGGTTTGCTCCAGTCCTACAAGATAATTATTTATTTTAACCCCCCAAACATTTTAAAAATTGTTGATGTCATATATTATGAATAAAATAAAATATGAGTATAGCCAATCTCACAACTTAATAGCTCAGTGGGATGTAAATCCCTATGCATCACTGTTTGCTTGAACGAATCAACATGTAACCTAAGTGAAGTTGTAATAACACTTAAATGTTTTTAATAATGTCTGAAGAGAGCTATTTCCAAACTGTGTTTAGATTTAAATATAGTTTTCTGAGTGTAAGAGAAATGAGTAATTGTAAAATGCGCCTGATGTGTCAAAGCCACAAAACAGACAAGAAGTTATTTAGTACCATTTGAAGAAAGAGACCAGCAACTTGCAAAAAGTGATAAGAATTTAAGCAGTCTACAACATTTTAATAGAGATTATTATTTTTTTTATAAACATTGTGATTGAATTTGTTAATTTTCCGGTTTATGGATCATGTAATATGCAAGGCTGAGAAAAATTATAAAGACTTTTGGAAAACATTTGCAATTTCATTTGACAAATTCATCCCTGCAAAAGTGGCTTTCAACTGAAATCATGCAGTGAGGTCTCTGCACCAAAATCAGGTGGAAGTTTTTCTCCATTTGTTTGCAAATTGATGGCAGTTCAAGGAGCGACCTAATTTCATTTGCAGCGTTTTTACTTTTATATGTTAACATGTCTTACATCCATTTCAGATATTTCAGTACTGTGTCCATTCAGCACTCACTATTCAGCTAGAAGTTTTAAAGGACACCCAAGGTCTCGAGAACAGCCCTGCGCTGCAGACTCCATTCTTGTAGTAGATCATTTTAGCCTGAGACAAGGTTTGGCTATACCCAGGGGCCTGTAGTTTAAACACCCTCCTGTTTGCTCATCTAATGAGGTCAAAACAATTTTATCAGTAATGAAATGATTCTCTCTTGTGTAACATGCCTGTAAAGCATTGTACCACAAATGATGTAGTCAAAAGGAATCTAACTATACCATTATTAACACTGAAGCCTTCAGTGTAGGATTCATGAAATAAAGTGAAATGTACAGAAACATTATTAGCACAAGTAAGATGTAGGTCACGCTACAGGGTTGTTCTAGAAGAGGATTAATGAGCAGTTCAATTCTAGTTCCTAGGTATATAAAGATCACTAGAGAGCTTTTGTCTGCCTCAACCCCAGAGTCTGCCTGGTCTTTAAATGATTAGTTGCAACCATTTTTTGTTCTGATACAAATTCAGTGCTCTAAACTCACAGTCATACCAAAGCTGAGCTGGGTACACCCGAGATGAATGTGAAGAGACAAAAGTCTCTTTAATCCACTACTGCTTTCTCGTTGTCTAGTCTAAATTAGCACAGGGACTCTAAGTTGTGCGGGCTTGCAACATCTCTCCAGTCAGTTACCTTAAAGGATGTGTCTTAGTGGAAACATTCCACAAGTTTCCATTGCCCTTACCCAACTAAACTACTCAATTGGGCAGTTATGAGAAATGGTTCTGCTTGTGGGAATGTCCTGCTATCTGAGGCAGCTTGAAGATCAGCTGAAAGGTAATGCTTACACCATGCCAGGCACTGATGTACTGTTTGGAGCAGGGCTGTCATAGAAGCCCTTGGTCCCAGGCTCCTGTATTCTGCAATGAAAAAAAAAAAAATCTGAGTTCAATAGAAATATTTTTCTTGAAACTGACTTTCAGCATAGCAGTGAGCAGCTAAGAGCTGGAGGGGCAGTTGTGCTGATGATGAAGTCTGGAAAGGCAAAAGTGAACACTAGCAGAGATATTGAGCAAGCACTAAGGAGGCAAATGAAATTAGAACATGCTGCTGTACTGAGCTTTGTTTAAAGTGATAACAATTTACAATTTAATGATGGCTTTATACGAGTATAATCTTAATACAAGACATATCCACTTTTTCTGTCATTGTCACTTCTATGTAAACTGGAAGGTATTTTCTGATGTTTCTATCTATGGACCCACACAGAGATATGAGAACAGAGATGTTACCAGGCACTCTACAATAAAGGAACTTGTTATATGGAAGTTCAGATGATTGACGGCATGCACAGCTCTTTAATAAACAACTCTGGAAAGCGTAGAGAGGTAGGCAACAGCGGCAAGAATGCTACACCAATACAACTCAAAAAGTAAGGACCACTTGGAAGTAAGCTTTTGCTTTCATAAACATCTCTGTCAGAAGTTGTCATTAGTGGCTGTTGACCTTTCTTTAACTTCTAAGTGCAATTCTCAAGTATGTTTCTTGCCAGTTTTATCCAAGCTGTAATGTGACTGTGGGGCACATCATTTTTATTGTGCTTGGATCTTTTACTGGATTCCATGGATACAACCTACCCTTATGTGTGAATGATTTGCCTCTTGTTCTCCAGTGAGCAAGCCAGAGTAGATGTGGAAACTTGCTCACTTTGCTGATCATTATGCAGTTTCCACTGTACTGTAAAGAAGTGGATGCTTTTAAAGATACGGAACAAGCAGACAGTTCTAAACATCTTTCTTTCTATACTTCATGTGATCAAGACACTGTCAGTGAAGAATCTCAGATAACAACAGTCTATTAATCATTATAATACATTCATAATGTATTTAAATGTCGTAGGACATTAAATAAAAAGTCATTTGGTATAAAAGAGGTTTTGCACAAGTACTTCAGGACATATGTAAACTTTGTTGAAAAAAGTCATTCTTTCTGTTCAGGTTCTCAGCTCAATGTGCTGAATTAAACCACTTGCATCAGATATACCTTTCTTGAGCCTCTTTGATCAGTGAGGAAAATACATTACTATGTTAAGTCACCAGTGGAATAAATTTCAATACACCATAGAGCTGGAACTCACTATTAAAGAAAACATCTGTGTATCATTAAGGTCTATACTATTTTTTTTTTTTGGGTTGTTTGCTTTTTGATTTGTTTTGGTTTTGTTTTTTTTGTTTGGCAGAGGAGGCTGGAAGAATGCATGGAAGTACGGAATCAATGAGGTTGGAAGGGTACAAAATTCTTGTTCAAAATTCTGCTTGAAGTAGACCACATTTTCTAGGGCATTGTCCAGTCTGGTATCTGCCTTACCTCTACCCCTGGAAAAATAATCGACCAACTTATCCCTGGTGCTGTCCTTAGGCATATCAAGGATAAGAGGTTCATTAGGAGCTGTCAGCATTGTTTTACCAAAGGGAAGTCATGTTTGATTAACCTGATAGCCTTTTATGAGGACATAACCAGGTGGATAGATGATGGCAGAGCAGTGGATATGGTTTATCCTGATTTCAGTAAAGCATTTGACAGTCTACCACAGCATCCTTCTGGCTAAACTGAGGAAGTGTGATCTGTATGATTGGGTAGTGAGGTGAATGTGAACTGGTTGAAGGGAAGAAGTCAGAGAGTTTTGGTCAGTGGGGTAGAGTCTAGTTGGAGGCCCGTATCTAGTGGAGTCCCTCAGGTGTCAGTACTGGGATCAGTAGTATTCAATATATCTGTCAATTACCCGGATGAGGGCACAGACTGCACTGTCAGCAAGTTTGCTGATGACACCAAACTGGGAGGAGAGGTTGACACACCAGAGGGTTGTGCCGCCATTCAACAAGATTTAGACAGGCTACAGAGTTGCAGGCAGAAATGCAATGAAACAAGGGCAAGTGTAGGGTCTTGTATCTGGGAAAGAACAATCCCAGGTATCAGTATAGGTTGGGGTCTGATGTGTTGGAGGACAGTAAAGAGGAAAAAGACCTGAGGTCCTAGTGGATGGAAGGTTGACCATGGGCCAGTAATGTGCTCTTGTGGCTGAGAAAGCCGATGTCATTCTGGGATGCATTAGAAGGGATGTGGTTAGTAGGTCAAGAGAGGCTCTCCTGCCTCTCTACTCTGCCCTAGTGAGGCTGTATCTGGAGTATTGTGTCCAGTTCTGGGTCCCTCAATTCAAGAAGGACAGGGAGCTGCTGGAAAGAATCCAGCGCAGAGCCACAAAAATAATTGAGTGGAAAATTTTCCTTATGAGGAGAGACTGAGGGACAAGTTTGATGTTCAGAACTTTCTTCAAAATCATTCTGAAGGTTAGTAAAAAGAAGGAAAAGGAGATTCCTTTCCATTAAAAGATTTTTTTTCCTTCCTATCTTATTTCCCAAATGTGACAATACAAAGTAAACCATTTGTCTATACGAATTAGTTTTTGCTGACTTCAAGTAAATTAGACAAGACATAGTGTCTCTAACTGGCTGTGTGGAGACAATTTTACTTGATTCCATCAATTTCTAAGGATTTTTCAATGTACTTGCAAACTAATCATTAAAATATAATTAAATTTCAATTTTCAGATTCTGCCTTTTCAGTGAAGTATTTTGTTTGCAATTCTTACTGGAATTAAATACATGTAAAACAAATGTACATAGGAATGTGAAGCTAGGTAAGGATAAACACCAGTTCTAGAATGGCCTCTGAAAATAAGCTAATTGGCCAAACTTACAGTTCTGCGAATTTACTCTTCACCGATTTACAAATATTTATGCTATTAAAGATGTATGTAGAGTTATTAGGATTTACAAAACCACCTAAGGAAATTCAGCATAATCCTGTGCACTGCACTAGGAAATCCTGTTTACGGACAATGTATGTCTCTGTGTTTTTAACATGCCTAAACTCAAGTTGTGTGTAATTTTATTTTCCATTACAAATGATGAATGCCAAAACTTTGATATGTACAAAAATTACACTTGGAAAATAAATTCGATTTAGAACTTTGCATGCATTCCATCCAAAATTTCCTCATTGTGAAAGCATGAATGCAAAAAAGAAAAAAAAAAAAAAACCCAAGAAGTTACATGGAAGCCAATTTGGATGAAAAGAAATGAAGTGACTATCTGATCACCCAATTTTGGAAATAAGACCATGAGCAAAACCTGATTTGTTTCCATAAAATAGTACATATGTTACTGTAGACAGGATTTCTGACCTGTACTTGCTCAGATAGGATCCACTACTACCAATAAAAGCACTGGAAGTCTTTATATATGAAAAATCAGCAAAACTAATGAGATTTGATTTACTATTGAAAAAAAATAAAAAAGAAGGAAATATGTACATGATAGCAATGTATTATTAAGGCCTTATCAGATCTCTGCATTGATTTCATATGGCAGGTCTTCTTAAAAAGCAGACATTCTGATCTCTCAACTTATATATATTCTGAATGAGTTAATAGTGAAACAAATTAAATAAATGAGCACATGTATTTCCCATTTACCAAATCATATGCAGATTGATATAAGAACATAAGAATGTCCATATGGAGTCAGACCACACCTCTGTCAAGGCTAGGATTCTCTCTTCAGCACTTGCCAGTACCAGATGCCTAATGAAAGTACACGAGACCAGGATAAGTAGATAGGGATATTATGTGTTGGGATAGTCTGCAGAATACTTTCCAGCCATCTGTGGCTCAGGTAGTTCCTGAACTGAAGAAGTGATGTCTGCATTTAATTGTGCTAAGCAGATTTTCCTGTCACTAATTCATTTGAAGCCATGCAAACTTTTCCATCTGCAGTATCTTGTAGGTAGTACTATCACAGCTTAACCCTGCAGTTTTTTGCAGAAGAACCTCTTGTTTGTTCTGGGCCTACCACTTGCTAGCTTTATCCACTATAACTCACCTTATTTTATTTTATTTTTCTGGCAGCAGAGTAAACAATTATTTATTAATTCACCTTTTTCATGCTACTCATTATTCCACAGATTTTTCCACAGCCTTTCAGGCTAAGGGATTCTATTCTATTTAATCATAGCTCTTCCTTGTACATAAGCTGTTGTACACCTTTGATCATCCTCACCTTCCTCTGTATAGAGTTCTTCTGTAGAACTTTTTGAAGCTGGAGGAGTAAGACGTAAAGGAACAGTACCAAAGATCTAGATGTTGGTTTATGTTTTATTCTCTATTTCCTTCTAATAATCCTTCATATTCAATATGATTTTTAAATTTCCAAGAGTAGCTGTCACTTCAGAAATAGCTACTGCAAAAGTAAAATTCAAGATTTCCCCAATACACATCAAATTATATTTGTCTACTTTAGACTTTTGTCTGTGGGTTTTTTTGTTTGTTTTGTTTTTTTTAGGGGGTTGTTTTTTTTTAAAAATCTCCTGACCCTTATGTTATATGAATTTCACATTTTCAGTCTCAGACATCTTTATTGCCATCAAGTAAAGTTATTACCTCACTGTTTACCTCTTTTACAGACCGTTTATGAACATACTGAGAAGCACCAGCTTCCACTTCGGACTATGCTTCTCATTACCTATGGAAACTACATTTTAAACAGTTATCTCTCTACCTGAGAAGGTGTCCTCAGTAACTTCGTTTCTTTAATATTCTTTGATGAGATAACTGTCAAATACTGTGTCAAATCTCAGCACAATGCAGAAGCAGCAGAAGACAGTGACCTACTGGTTACCCCCAGAACCACAGCCTCTCTAGTGGAAAAGACTCCAAATCCAGAAACCAAAAGCAACAGTTGAACAGGAATCCTTACATGCTACAATCTGAATTTCAAGCCCCATGATACTTTGCTCCAGACAGTATTTTAATTTTGAAGATGGCATTACAGCAGCATGCTATTGAATAGAAGAAGCAGATTCAACTCAACCCATGACACCAACTCTATGAATAAATTTACACTAATATAATGATTCTACAAATCGAGTTAGTAATGATATGCATCATTACAGAGATAACTTAAAAAGAGGTTAAAGTAGAAGTATACTTTAAGAATGTAAGATACTACTATAACTAAATAACTATGCAACTATGCATTTACAGCTGTACACTTCAGATAGACTTCTGGAAACCTTATACTTACACAGTTTGAGAAAGGTAGTCCTTTAATGAAAGTGTGTCAAATTACTTTATATTTACCTGGAGCAACAGGGTTTATATAGGGAGTTACTCTGCAAACATGTAATATTTTAAAATCTGTTATGGTAAGGTTATAAACTCCAGAACAGGCTGACCATATCAGACCAAACCAACCCAGTCTTCAAAAACTGAGAAAACTCTCACAGCTCTTTTGATATAGCACAATAATAATCAGTCTCACCTTGGATTAATCCAGACTCCATTTATCACGTTTTCAAATGCCTGTCTGTCAGTGACTCTCACACTTTCAAATGTACAGTCTGCTTGTTTGTATGAAGGTTTCAGTGTGTGATTTGCACCAGATTTATGTTTAAAGCTTCACCTTTCTATTCGTGTGTCAAATCCTAAATTAAGTCTCTTGGTTATTTCACGGTAACTTTTTCATGTAGCCATATTGTAAACTAAGAGAGTTTCTCACTCATCAGATGTCTCAGCTGGAATTTCTTCCAGAGACTGCTTCTTAACTCTGTGCATGAGTTCTCCACCACATGCAATATTCAGTGTGCCAAATCTCCTCTTTTGTACAGGGAGATGCTCCAGCTCCACTGGCATTTTGTCCTCTGTTGTGGAAATGTCGGGTAAGTGCCCAGGTAATCTCTTTTTATTTAGGAATACAACCTGAGTTTATAGGCAGTGCGATAGGAAATACAAAGCTGAATGTGAGGTCAGGAAATCCACTAGAGAAAGCAAATGATATAACTCAAGACTGATGAGGTGAGAATATTTTCAGCAATTATAAATTCACGTTTGAAAGTTTTAACACTGAGAGTTTTGTCTTAATATAAATTGAATATAATGGATTTACACTAGCACATGTGAGATTGAAATTTGGCTCAATATTTTCACTCACACATCAGAGACAGGTTGCTAGTAATAATAATCTGAAATGCTGTGTTTATACTGTTTCAATTTCCATACAGTCTCCCACTCTGACACGTCACAAAGAAGTCATAGTTCTCTTACATTGAACTAAGAGTTTTGCTACTGTCCAGTACAAATTTACCACAGAACAAGTGTGGGCAAAACAGCTGGCACTTCCCTCCTGCAGAGTTCTTAAAACCAAGATAACACTCTCATAAATTACTTGTTGGTATAAATTATAAGGGGGAATTACATTAACCATACAGGCAATGGTAGCAGTATTGGCAGATGCAGTTTTGAAAGTTTTGAGCCTCGTCTTCATCTGGAGTACAGTGTACAGTTTTGGAGCCCTCAGCACAGGAAGCACATGGAAGTGTTGGAGTGGGTCCAGAGGAGGGCCACGAGGATGATCAGAGGGCTGGAGCAGCTCTCCTATGAGGACAGGCTATGAGAGTTGGGTCTCTTCAGCCTGGAGAAGAGAAGGCTTTGAGGAGACCTGATAGTAGCCTTCCAGTATCTGAAGGGGGCCTACAGGAAGGCTGGGGAGGGACTATTTACAAGGTCTTGCAATGACAGGACAAGGGGCAATGGGTTTAAACTGGCAGAGGGGACATTTAGACTGGATGTTAGGAGTTCTTTCCAGTGAGGGTGGTGAGGCACTGGTACAGGTTGCCCAGGGAGGTTGTGGCTGCTCCCACCCTGGAGGTGTTCAAGGTCGGGTTGGATGAGGCCTTGAGTAACCTGTCCTAGTGGGAGGTGTCCCTGCCTATGGCAGGGGGTTGGAACTAGATGATCCTTGAGGCCCCTTCCAATCTTACTATTCTATGAGTCTATGATTCTATAAGCTGTAGTGCTAACTTGCACCAGAAAACCTCCACTAGGTCATTCCATAAAGCACTGCATATTTTCCTTTCTTTGACTGTATAATTACTAAAAACGTGTGAAAAAGCTTAATTATATATCAGATATTTAATAAAAACATGGATATCGTTATGCAAGTCAAACACAAAAAAGGGGTCACTAAGTAGCCCAGCAACATCAGTGAATGTGATGCACAAGGCTATGGAAGTATAGTACTGTGAAGTTTCGGGAGTTCCCTGCCCCCCATATTTTGTAAAATGACCCAGACTAAGACTCAGTTAATAGTTGAAACTATATTTACAGCTCAGCACAATGTACAAGCAGACATATACACTATATACAGGAATATTTACGGAAATATACAAATTAAAGGTAATACAGAAACACAACTCCCCTCCCAGAAGTCAGAGACCCCAAGAGGGGCTCCCAACCACCCTTCCACCTTCTCCCCACCCCTATACCTTACCCCAAGGTTTGCCTTACGTGCAAGGTGAGCTTGGAGGATCGGCCAAGGGTGTTGAAGAAAAGTGGTTAGTGAGATTACTCAACAGAGAGGAGAAAAAGCCAGAAGCTGCTAGACCGAGACACTGTGCCCCAGAGACTGACTTATCTATATTTTGAGTACTTATTCTTAAACATCTCAGCAAGCCTATGAGTGATGTAGACATCACCACTGTATCCTTTTTACAGCCTACAATATAATTTTCTCCATTAAAATATTCCAATTAGCCTCAAACCAGCGCAAGTGCATATCTTTCTATGCCTGAAAGTCCTGTTAGTTTTCTGATCTGGTAAAGTTGTAAAAGGACACATACTCTGTGCTGACACAGTAGGGTATTATTTTTGTTTTCTTTCTTTCTTTAATCTGATATAAAACTAATACTAGACTGAATGCATAGTTATGGTTGATATTTTTTTATTTGAAAAAACTAGAAGGAAAAACTTTTGATAAGAAATATAAATGTATTTTAAAAGAATTAGAATAAGGAACAGGCTGATTGATGCCTCTTGTGTATCACACATCATTTTTTCTTTAAGACAGTTGGTTTTTGCAATCTAGTTAGCTTAATGTAGTTTAAGCCTTGCAGTACATTTCTGAATTTAACAGCCCCACATCCTGGAGTCATGTGAGAAACATCTTTCATTTACCAATATGAAGTACAGTCTAATATTTGCAGTATTACAGAAAAGCCTGCAAATATAAAATTTAAGTTTCAGAAACTAGGAGAAAAAAGTCTCAGTTCTTAATATAAACTCATTATAATATATATCTATCTAAAGATATTAAAGAATATGGGTTTCAGTCTGATTGAGTTTGCATCCAGTTAAGTCCTCTGATGTCTAGTGATAAATCAGTGACTATTTTTGACTCAAGAATTATCAATTTGTTTTCAGGGAAAAAAAATATAACTTTAGAAATGAGAGAAATGGTAAATAGGATACTTAAGGACACCCATTTCTACATACACATAAAAATTTAGCCTTCACCAGGAAAAGAGCTTAAAATTATGAATGGAAAAAGAAATTAACTGGAGTAAAATTAAGCAAATAATATATATCAGGTATATGTTTGTGCTGGTTTGAGGCTAATTAGAATATTTTAATAGACAAAATTACACTATAGGTTGCGAAAGGAAAACATCATGATGTCTACTTCACTCATACGCTTGCTGGAGAATTGTTTGGGAACACTAACCAAAACAATTGATAAGTCAGTATCTCTCTGTCGCTTGCTGGAACAGGAGCTGCTGGGGCAATCTAGCAGCTTCTGGGCTCTGGCTCCTCTGCTGATTAATCCTCACTAACCACTTTTCTTCTAACCCTCTTGGCCGATCCTCCTAATTTACCTTGCACGTAAGGCAAACCTTGGGGTAAGGTACAGGGGTGGGGAGAAGGTAGAAGGGTGGTTGGGAGCCCCTCCTGGGGTCTCTGATTTCTGGGAGGGGAGTTGTGTTTCTGTATTACCTTTAACTTGTATATTTCTGTAAATATTCTGTATATAGTGTAAATATCTGCTGTACATTGTGCAAAGCTGTAAATA
>VWZE01004257.1:42305-83733 GCA_013396675.1 Eubucco bourcierii
CCTCCCTTGCCCTGCTGGCCACACTGCTCTTGATGCAGCCTAGGACTCGGTTGCTGTCTGGGCTGCATGTGCGCACTGCAGGCTCATGTTGAGCTTTTCATCAACCCAGACTCCAAGTTCCTTTTCTTCAGGGCTGCTCTCCAACCATTCACCACCCAGCCTGTATTTGTGCCTGGGATTGTGCCTTCCCATCTGCAGGACCTTATACTTGGTCTTGTTGAATTTTATGAGGTTGCCCTGACCCACCTCTCCAGCCTGTCCAGGTCCCTCTGGATGGCATCCCTGCCCTCTAGCAAGTCAACTGTGCCACATAGCTTGGTGCCATCTGCAAACTTGCTGAGGGTGCACTTGATTCCTTGAATATCTTGAATAAACAAATCATCTTGAACAAACAAAAATTTCCAATATAGTAGAAACAATTTGCTCTAGATACAGTTAATGGTTTGGAACGTTACCCTGAAAAAAACAGGACTGACAACAGCAACCTGAATTCCCTTTGGCTTTGAATATAACAGAGGGGACTGAGATAAGCCTTCTCAACAGCCAAGGTAAAACCTAACAAATATTGCTCCCTGGAAATGCAATACTGGCCTTGTCTGCTGCAGCAGAATGGCCTGAGACTGCAGCAACAATGTGGCCCTCCAGGAGAGATGGGCAAGGCAGAAACGTGTACAAAAATGGGATTATTTTCACTGAAGCTGTGTAAGTGGGCCAGGCCAGGAGTTTGTCTTGCATTTCAACCCTGCATCCAGCCAGTACAGCTTCCTATAGTTGATAAAGGTTGTGAAGGAATAGGTCTACTTATGGCATCCACCACCTTCCTTTCCATCTAGGACTCTTGATGTTATTACTTTGGTAATTTTAGATACTCAGCATTTGCTTTGAATTAGAAAACATAAAGTCCAGTTTAATTTGAAAGTCTGAGAAAACCACACGTAACTGAAGACACCAAAGAGAAATGCTAGATAAAGCTGCTTTTTTGTTTTCATTTTTGAACTTTTAACTTTTTAATTTTTTTTTTTAAATTTTGAAATTATTTTGTAAATTATTATTTTACATACATAAACCTTAAAAAAACCTTGAAATTATTTTTTTCCAAATAAGAAAATAATTTTAGCAATTCTGTTTGTAGAAAAGAAGATCAAAAAGGGAAAAAAAAAAAAAGAGACTTATTCTAATTACTGTTTTTATTTTGGAGCCTATGTTATGCTGTCTCCAAGTCTGTTATAAAGTGATACTGCAGGGTCACAGACTAGGTTACAAAGAGTGTAAGTATCTTACATTTACAAATGGTTTGTGACACTCGTCTCTTAAAACACTCAACTCTCCAGTCTCACAATAATCAGTGTACATGAATCAGAGTTTGGAAGCTCTGGGCTCTGAAACAAGCCATTTAACTGTTGATGTTACTCACCTTTCACAGCTTCATAGCTTAAAGTAATTTGAAACTGGTGACCTCAAGTGATCTACATTTTTCTGAAGTGGAAACTTCAAAATAATATGATCACATAAAAGGAATTTAACATAAGTTCTATAATCCACAAGTCTCGTTGCTGCTTGGTGACCTCATTTAATCACTTGTTTAATCTTTTCATAATCTACCTCCCTTAATGAATGTGTGTATTATGTTTGGAAATTCAAGAGAAATTAAGAATAGGAACAGGAAAGAATTGCTAGTTACTCTGTTGCAAACACCCATTTCATTCATTTTACTATGAATTTTAGTTATTTACCTTGATAGTTATTAATATTTGTAAATCCATCTTTAACCTTGTGAGTCCGAAGTAACGATATAAATAAGCCATGCAGGAGTAGGATATCTATTTTGTGTCTATAATTAGTGGTTTCAGTTGGACACTGTGAAAGAACTGTGGAAGAACTATCTAAGATCTAAGCTAACTCCAGAGAAGTCAATAGGCATTTTTTATACTGATTCCCATGAGCTTTGAATTCAGCCCCTAAATTCTTACAGCTCAGGAGGACAGCAGAAGTGGTTACTACAAATATTACTTCAGCAGAAGTTCAAGATTTTGTTTTTGAACTCGCTTTGGGAAGGAAAATGAGAAGAACAAGTAGCATCTGCATGGAGTGCAAGTTGGCAAGAATTCCAGTCTGCCACTTTCCAAATTGTTTTAGAAATGTTTGGCACATCTCTGTCACAAATTACAGCTGATTATAATTTCACAGCATGTGCAAGCAGATGGAGGAGAAGAATTGGGGAAAAGTTTCACCCAGACAAATTAATTATTAGTATTTTCAGAGCAGAAGTTAAATATTAAAGCTGCGATTTGAAATAGAGAATTATGGGATGTCCAAGCAATCTATAACTTTGAATCAAGCATTTTATGAACAATCTGATACCTGGTTGGAATAATTTATTATTTTCATAGATGACAATCTAGCTTATATTTAACAGGGAATACATTTCAGAAATGCTTAACAACTGGTCATTTTTTTCCCCCAAGATATCTATTAAAACAACATGTTCATGAGCAGTTAAAAGTAGAAATTATTCTTAATAGGGGTGACTATGATAACACTCCAAACATTTTCTCCACTTGTGAGGAAACTCCAATATTTAGCACAAAGCTTCACAAACCAAGTTTCACAGTCACAGTTTTTATTTTTGCATGTAATTAGCATTTCGGTGCATAAACTGTTACCTGTTTTCTAGCTACACTTTTACACATTGAGCTGCAGACACTAAAAGGGAAAGGATGTTGAAAACAAGATAAAGAGAGAACAGAGAAACAAACCAAATTCTCTTATTTGCCAAAATGTGGGGTTGAAGGGGTGAGTGACATCCTTCTCTCTGTCTCATTCAGGAATTTGTGATCCTGGATATTAAATAGCTTGTTAAAATGACCAGAGAATCAGAGAATTGTTAGGGCTGGAAGAGACCTCAAGGATCATCTAGTTCCAACTCCCCTGTCATGGGCAGGGACACCTCACACTAGATTAGGTTACTCAGAGCCCCATCCATCCTGGCATTAAAGATCTCCAGGGATGGGACTTCCACCACCTCCCTGGGCAACCCGCTCCAGTGTTTCACTACCCTCATGGTGAAGAACTTCTGAATTCAACCTGAATCTACCCACTCCTATTTTTATTCCATTCCTCTTAGTACTATAACTACCTGACATCCTACAAAGTGCCTCACCAGTTTTCCTGTAGGTCCCCTTCAGATACTGGAAAGCCACGATAAGGTCTCCCCAGAGTCTTCTGTTCTGCAGGCTGAATAGCCCCAACTCTCTCAGTCTGTCTTCATAGCCCCAGAGGACTCTACTGATGCACTTTCTGCAGCCCTATTCCTCATTTGCACCAAGTAGGTAAGTGTAGTCTTTCAAGCCATGGAATTCAGCAGTTGGAAAAGTAATTTTAACATGTAGTTCATAAACCCCAAGATTTTCTTGGCAAGAAAGTTTATGCATGACTACAGGACAGTATTCAGCTAATATTGAATTGATATCTGAGATGAAAAATCGTTACCCAGTGTAAGCAGCAGTCCAAAGAGCATTATCTGTATCATCATTGTCATCAGGAATTGGGACCCCTGTACCCCAAAGATTTGGACTAATATTCATGCTAACATTTTAGCATGAAGTTGCAGCAGCCTGCTCCATAACGAGTTACTGATTAGGTTATTGAGCCTGTTTTCAGTGGTAGTAATAAAGAATTGCTCTCTGTGCTAAGGGAAAATGACATTGCACAAGGGAGGCATCTGGCTTGGTTTAGTAAGGTAGCATTTGCCTTTTCTCCCAGCCAGAGTGATTTGGATAAGCTTGTTTTAATCCACAGTGTAATTGCTTGATTTACACTCATGGTCAGCTCCTATGTATAAAAAACTGATGAATGACATCTTACACATATTGACTATTATTGGTAATCATCCTGTCAGACACTAAACCAGTTTTGTGGAAATCTGTAAATATGAAGCACAACTTTAGTAAAGAGAACAAATGTTCTTCAGAGCTAGGTTTCTGAGCAGTTCAGTTTCTCCTTAGTCATGCAGGATTTAGAACATTTTGGAGGGTGAGGTTAATCTACACAGTTGCAGACAAAATGAGGGACTAAAATCCTGCAGACATCTTTGTCAGTGGAAAGACTCCTATGAACTTCAGCTCAGCTATTTCATCCAACACTCAAACGGCATAAGACTTCTCAGCTTTGAAAAGTACATTTGAGCTATCTGCATAGTTTTAGTTTAGTAAATGGCAGTAATGAAGTAAAAATCTGCATTATTATTTTTATTTTTTTTTTGTTATTATTTTGTGTTAAATGTCATAATGACTATGTTGAAGGTGTTAACCATGTATAAACTCTGGGGCACAGGTGAAGACTACTGAAGTTGCTTACACTGGAACATACCATATAGTCATAGAATCATAGAATCATAGAATCAGCCAGGTTGGAAGAGACCTCCAAGCTCATCCAGTCCAACTTATCTCCCAGCCCTAGCCAATCAATCTGACCATGGCACTAAGTGCCTCATCCAGTCTTCTCTTGAACACCTCCAGGTATGGCAACTCCACCACCTCCCTGGGCAACTCATTTCAATGCCAATCATTCTTTCTGTGAAGAATTTCCTCCTAATATCCAGCCTATACCTTCCCTGGCACAACTTGAGACTGTGTCCCCTTGTTCTGTTGCTGTTTGCCTGGGAGAAGAGACCTACCCCCACCTGGCTACAACCTCCTTTCGGGTAATTGTAGACAGCAATGAGGTCACCCCTGAGCCTTCTCTTCTCCAGGCTAAACACCTCCAGCTTCCTCAGCCTCTCCTCACAGGGCTGTGCTCCAGGCCCCTCACCAGCTTCATCGTCCTTCTCTGGACATGTTCCATTACCTCAACATCTCTCTTGAGGTTTTCTTATGCTGTGTACTTTTAGTCAGACCTGTGAACACGTTAGTGTGCACATAAAATAAACAACACCATGATCCACCACGATGCACATTTGATTGTATAACAAAGGAGTCTTTTACACTAACATTGACTTTCTCACACTTCACCCACATTTAGACAGTATTTGTTGCAGAAAATAGTGATCAGGCATATGTTACTCTTCTCACACATTAGTACAATGAAATAAACATAAAAGGAGATACAAGGAATCTGTAAGAACAGAAGATAAGCATTTATTTAGTCTTTTTTTATCATTATTCAGCAGTATATTACTGAAATATGAGAAATATGCATATGTAGAGCACGTACTTGAGTGGTCATACACACACACACACACACATATATATATATATATCACAAACAAGTGGTTAATTTAATCTGTTTATGTGCTTATTCACTGTTTATTATTTCTCAGTAACTGTCCAGCAGATATAAAAAATATTAATGGTGCAATATGTAAGTAATACTACTGCATACTAGGGCTTTTTTGTTTGTATTATCATATGTTGTGAACAACTTTAATTAACACCTCATAAAACAAGTCAGCCTCTTACAATGAATGAATTTATTATACACAAAGGCTATATGTTTAAGAGGTCTCCACTGTATGTAAATTAGATATGAACTATGAGCTAGACCTGCTAAACACTACAGATTTCATATGTAGCGGAAATAAAGATGCAAATCACATAACAATAAATCGAAATCTTTGCTGCAAACACCCTGGAGAAAACTTTAACAAATCATAACTGTCAAAGGGATGGATGATGAAAGTTTTTGTCATGCAAAAGAATACAAATCACTCCATTGTTGCGAGCATCACTCTTTTATTTTCTTGGTTGTAGGCACATCATCAACTTTAATGATAAAAGCCTTCCAAAAAAAAAAAGTAATTCTTAAGCCTCAGGAACAAACACCTCTTTGGCACCCTGAGAGCATGTTCCACAAACATCATCAATCTTTTTCTGAGTATGATTTACAACCTTTCCCTTTGGCCAGTTCAAGCTGTCTGTGTGCATGCCCCAGCAGCGTCACATTGGGATTCTCCTCCGCTTTGACCTCCAAGCACACACTGTTCGATTGGCATGCTCATGGTCAGCTTTCCAAATACATTTGGAAAGTAAGAGAAGAAAGCTTGTGTATAATTCCTTCCTAGTGGACACATTAGAAATGCATGATTCAAGTGAGAGAATGTCTAGATTCAAACTAATGGGCCAAGTTCTTAGTTCCATCTAGATGTATGAGGCCAGGAGGGGTGTTTACAAAGAAGATGCAAGTCTCTCCCTGACTTTGTGGCTCTTCTAATTTGTTTAATTGTCTGTAGCTACTAAGGCACAGTCCATGCACCAAGAGAGCCAAAATACAGAAAATCATTCAGTGAGATTCATTTCCATCTGTGACATGACTTTTGTGCCAGGTGCTGCATATGTACTGTGAGAAAGGTAGATGAGGGCAGCTATACTCCAGCTGAGACTCCCCTAAAGTAGATTTAAGTGGTGGGTTTTTTTTGTTGTTTTTAGTGTGTGTTTTTTTTTTTCTCCTCCTTTGCTTTGTTAAACTGGGAGAGTGTGATATACTCCAATTGCTGTCTTCTGCAGAAACAGCCTTGATCTGTCTCTTCTTTGTGCCAGCACTGTGGGTAACTATATGCTCATTTAAAGGAGTGGAAATCATAGGAAAATATGAGTCATTGCATGTGTTGATGAGAGGCAGAAGAAGAAATGTTGTAAGACATCAGAACAAAGTGAAAACTTAAGCCAGTGAAATTTAGCATCTGGGAGTACGGCTTCATCTTCATGACTCAACCAGCTGAAGTTCACTTGTGGACTGCAGGTGTCTGATAAATGAACTCTTTCTGGCAGCTTTCCTTGAGTTCCTGGAATAGAGTCTGTGAACCAGAGTTGAAAACATTTTTAGTGTTCTTTAGATACCCTTATTCCATGCATTCACTAAGGCAGATCTACATTCATTAATAATTGTCACCTCACTTAAGCCATGTTCACAGACAGAAAGACTATATCCCTATCAGGAAAACATGTAAACATTTTGATTAGTTATAAATACAGGTAGATCTTTAATATGTCTACATTGAGTGAAATTGTAGATACTCATGAGTACAGTGATAACTATAGGGGAAATAAAGTGAAGGAGAATGACTTAGAAAAATAATTTACATATGCATTCATAAAATGATTGGGATACTTCTATAAAGGCTTGAAAATGAAGTTAATTGAATCTACTGAATAGAATTTTCCAGGTTGCTTCTATAACGAAGGGCTAGATTAGGTAAGGAAATACTTAAATAATGTCTTCATAGACATGTAGACATCATGCCAATTTTTTCAGCAAACAGCTTTGAGCCAGTTCTTGCAATGACAGGACAAGGGGCAATGGGTTTAAACTGACAGAGGGTAGATTTAAACCGGATGTTAGGAGGAAGTTCTTTACAGCAAGAGTGGTGAGACACTGGAACAGGTTGCCCAGGGAGGTTGTGGATGTTCCCTCTCTGGACATGTTCAAGGCCAGGTTGGACAAGGCCTTGAGTGACCTGTACTAGTGGGAGATGTCCCAGCCTATGGCAGGGGGTTGGAACTAGATGATCCTTGAGGTCCCTTCCAACCTTACCATTCTATGATTCTATGATACAGTCCAAAGTGTCTCTGGAAGCCTTAACTCCCAATTTAACCATCTAAGCTAGAGATGCAGTGTCCCAGGAAAAGCAGTGGAATTTATGTCTCCAAACAGAGCAATTTCTCACAAAGTTATCTGGTACGAGGTAAAACTAGTATCAGGCCACCCTTTGCAAGGCTAGGCACAGGGCAAACGGAAATGCTCAGACGTTCAGCAGTCAGCTGACTAAACATCATCTAGTATTAAGCACCCTAGTTGACATCTTTGTGAATTGTAGTCCTTACCTTTGCCACTTTTACCCTTAAAACAAGGTTAATGTTTCCCTAACTACCTACAGTTCTTTAGAGGGGGGAAATACTGACTGATTCTATCTAGGAGCTGTATGAAGGTGAAACACTCTCAAAATACTAACCATGAAACTATGAAACTACTAGGCAAGTGAATGCTTTGGTCCATGGCTGATGATTTATTTCAATGCATACAGTCATAAAGCCAGGAGCCAACTGCAGTTTTATGAAGGTTGGCAGAAAGTTTTGCGTCAATGGCAGAAATACGCTGCTTCACTTCACTGAGTAATTTTTGAGACAGTCTGCTTTACAGGCGAGTTTTTACTTTTCCTCAAATCTGAAATACTAAATCTTAAAATATTAGAGCTTTTCTTAAGAGAGATTTAGTCTTTTGTCACAGGGAAAACCAGAGATTTTCATTATGTTATATATTTACATGCAAAGTAATTCCACTTAATATGGTACCATTACTTTGCATTTCTGAACACTTCAGATTATTTTTTTTGAATGCTGAAAAGCATTAAAATTTCTGTTACAACTATTAGAGGAAGTCTGTTTTTTACTCTGTTTTCTGCAGCTAAATTCATGTTTAGCAGTTAGTTACAGACCAAGTTAGGAATCATAGAATCATAGAATGGTAAGGTTGGAAGGGACCTCAAGGTTCATCTAGTTCCAACCCCCTGCCATAGGCAGGGACACCTCCCACTAGTACAACTCACTCAAGGCCTCATCCAACCTGGCCTTGAACCCCTCCAGGGAGGGAGTAGCCACAACCTCCCTGGGCAACCTGTTCCAGTGCCTCACCACCCTCACTGGAAACAACTTCCTCCTAACATGCAGTCTAAATCTCCCCTCTGCCAGTTCAAACCCATTGCCCCTTGTCCTGTCGCTGCAAGACCTTGTAAATAGTCCCTCCCCAGCCTTCCTGTAGGCCCCCTTCAGATACTGGAAGGCTACTATCAGGTCCCCTCGAAGCCTTCTCTTGTCCAGGCTGCAGAGCCCCAACTCTCTCAGTCTGTCCGCATAGGAGAGCTGCTCCAGCCCTCTGAGCATCCTCGTGGTGAATCAGTTCTTCAAAACATAAAAATAGCTGAAACTTCACCATCACTATTTTTCCGACGAATGGAATTTTATATAGACTGCAGGCATCATTTCTAAAAAAATAAAGATTGAATAATTTTCATATCTAAGTTCACCTTGAAGGAGTAAAAGCACTGTAAAATACCATTCTACTAACCCATGATATCAGTGGTGGGGAGTGCAAACACAAAAATATGACTAGAAAACTAAGTAGCACAAGAATGAAACTCTTGAGCTGCAATGGCCTGATGAGTTTTGGGAAACTCTTGCCTCCAAACCATATCACTTATCAAGCCGATACCTCTCAGAATTTTCTGTGTTGTCTGAATGAAATAAATTCCTGCTCTTCAGCTCCCTAATTTTATTTCTGTGTATATTCTGAAGGCTTTGATGTGTAAGGTGTGCCAAACATTTGAAATACATTTATTAATTTTGAATCAAATCAGAGGAAGTGTAAAATGTATTGTACTTCCTTACCATAAATTAAATGAAGTTGCAAACTGATTGGGATGTTTTACTAGTAACAGGTGGAAGTACTTGAGGTAAAACAGAAAATTTGCTAAATACAGAAGAAAAACTCCAACAATTTCAGCTATGTTTCCAGTACATACTAAAAACATATTGTTCAATACTATTTATTCTTTGCATATGACAATAAAGTAATTTACTACGGAGATCCAAACACACGTTCATTGAAATATAGTCAGAGCTCTATCTTTGCTAGTGTATCACCAAAATGAAGCACACAAACATAAAATACACGTGCATAATTTCTTTGAAAATTGTCCACTGAGTTACTATTGTAAGTAGATGTATATTGCATATACAGAAAAAAACTGTCAGTTGCTGGGTCTGAGTCAGTCATGGTGCAGCGATACACTTTTTACCCTCTGGTACATAGTATTTCTGAAATCTCTTTGAGCATGCTTTGAACAATGAAGTGTTTGCAGGTAAAAGCCTGAATACAAGAGACTTGAGATTTTACAAAGTTGCCCTTAACTGTTTTGTGGACATAATCCATCCACAGAGAAAAGTTGTTGCTAAACTTTAAGCATGGAATGATCTGTGAATAAACCCATTGTTAATTTTAAAAGCCTTTGCAGTTAAGCCGTTTAATTTCCATTGGTTTAAGTTTAATAATTTTTCATTACTGTAAGTTAATTTGCAAGCTAATCTAATAAAGTAGCATGAAACATGAGGAGCAATGCATTGAAATGAAGGAAGTGCAGTTGCTTGCAACTCATTAAGGTTCTTGAGCTTTAGAAGACTAATTACTTACCAAAAATTGTTTTGTTTACCACTACCTTTTGAGAGTTCCTGGGTTATCCTCCAATTTAAGTCTCACAGGCCAAAAGATCAGTAGGTATAATTCTGCAGAGCTCCAGTAAAGTCAACAGGTCACTTTATATCTGTTGAGAATTTAGCTCACTTTTGTTTGGAAACTGATAAAAACTTCCCTTTGAAAGAAATATTTTAGAACAAACATCAACAAAGCATGATGTCTCTTCTTGTGCCTACTAAACTCTATGGAGCACTTCTCATTTGTTTGCTCATGCTAAGTTTAGCAAGTAATCCAGGTCATTCTACAGCAATGAGAGTTTCTCTTCCTTACCTGAAATGATTATATTTTTCTCCTTATACAGTAAGATCTGTGTCTAAATACTGCATGTCCTATGAGAGAGCTAGTTTGGTATGAGCTTTACACATTTAAACATAAAGGCAACAGCTGTGTGTTTGTATAAAGTATTGTAAACACTATAATCTTAACACACAGTCAAAAGTCCCATACTGCCTTACTTAAGGGATTATAAAAATCATCCAAGGCTCAATAGAATCAAGAGGAAACATGAGATTAGCATTAATTTAATAATTAGCATTTCTTCTTTAATAAGATGCAAGTACAGAAATGTTTCAACCTTTATCAGTGCAAGACCAAATGCCCTTTTCTCACACACACTGCTTTTCTCCCAAGCATCCCTCAGCAACAGCATCCTCTATGAGTTTCACTCACTTTTTCAGTGCATGGAGGAGATGGATGCATCTTGTGCTTTAGGGATAGCTTCAAACCCGATCCTGACATAGTTACAGTTTGCTGGTTTGACCTTGCTCAGCTACTAAAGGCCTTAGGGACTGCACTGAGATGAAGACTGCCCCAGTACCACTGGCTCTGTCTATCTATCTAGATCAGTGCACAAATCCAACAGAATGATTTTGCCCTTAACCAGTCACAAATATTGCTGTGTAGGCAGGGCAAGAGGCTCCTATGTAGGAATGCTACTGAGCCAAACGCTGGCCTTGCAGTGCACTTGGGCAAAGAGCAGTAGGAAATCTTATCCTGAGTGACATTTCAGCAAGGCACATAGAGAAGTTAATCAAGCATTACCATCCATGGGAGAGTGAGAGCAGAAAGTCTTCCTGATCCAAATTTTCCATCATTATAGAATCTGCAGGGTTGAATTTATAATAACAGTAATTCTAGTTCATCTAATAGGAATCAAAAACTGAGAATAAGGTGAGTCAAGTTTTAGGTAAATTGAGACAAACAAATATTAAAATAATGAGTTAATCAAAACTAAAATAGGATCAGAATAGGATTATCAGAATAGTGGATTAAGTGAAGCAAATAGAATATATATCATTACAGATTTCTTTTATCATTATTAAGAAAACCAAATAATTTTCTGCCACTCTTACCTAGACATAAAACCCTCTGTCTTCTGTTATCTTCTATTTTTCTTTAAGTGCATTATGCAGCAACAGTAAAATCCCACATGCATTGAGATTATCTGTGAAAAAGTATTTTATGAGCAATGAGACAGCTGTGTCTGCAATTAAAGATTTGCCATTGTGCCTGTACTTGAGCTGCAAACAAGATAATGCAGTCTCTTTTTTTGTCAGAATATGGAAAGAAAGTACAAAACTAACTATTGTGGAGCTAACTCACTTGGTATTGTTCTAACTTCAAAGAAGGCACAAAGAAGTGGCAGTTTGGAAACGCTGTTTTGTATGTAATAGGCTGCCAGAGGGATGTGTGGCACTCTCTTGATTGTGAAGACTATCTCCATACAAGAGGTAGTTTTATGAAGAAAAGTTAATCCAGCACTGTGGAGTAGGAGTTTAGACACAGACAAGCAAAAGAGAAGTCTACTACTAAATTTGGTGGGTTGGGAAATCATTCCCATTATAGTTCCCATGTTATAAATGGAGTCTAGAAACATTCATTCAACTTTTAAATTGCAAAGCAGGATTACAAACTGAGTGAAAACCATTTGCCAGAAAAACCTATTACAAAAATTCAAGTCACTGAATATGAATAATTGCAGATGCAGATACTCACTCTAGAAAACTATTTCCATATTGTAAGGGTATGGGAAAATTGCTATTTTTGTAAAAGAATGGCAATTATTAAATCACTAGGAACTGTTTAAATGCATTGGATTGTGGATGTGACCATTAACAGCACGAACAGGTAATAGATATTTTCTTTCTTCTAAAAATCTAATTGTTGTCTGCTATATCAAGAGGAAATCCAGCAGGCTGAGTGAGCCTCTGAGGTCACTTGCTGTGTTTTCAATCACTTTCTTGGTGGAATTTTACTGTGAATACTTTGTAATTCAGCTGAATGGCAAATGGGGTTTGATATTAAAGAATTTGCACAGGTTGAAAAAGTTTAACAGTATTTGAAATTCCAAAACGCTCACACATTTCTATCTGAAAAACAAACAAACAAACAAAACCCCAAATCAACCAATCAACCAACCAACCAAAAACCCAATAAAAACCCATACCTTTTCGAAAGCTCTTTCAAGGGAAAAATAAACAACCTTAGCTCTGGGAAACACTAAAGCAGAGGTTTACCAAGGCATTTTGTCTAAGTTTTTCCTAATGACACTATTGTACTTGACCATAGATATTTTCATTTCATTAAAACACCTTAGAATATTTTTCTACTGAAATGGGTTTTTTAAACATTTTAATAAAATGGTTGAAAACTTGCAAATGTTTGAAGTGTTAATGACTGTATGAGGATAGCCAAATTACTGAGGTCACAGATACTTTGGCATGAGGCTGAATTTATAGAGGAAAAGAAGCGAGACTTGCCAAATTGAAACATGCAAGAATCATGTTCACAGATTCACAGATTGCATTGGGTTGGAAGGGGCCTCAGCAGTTACCTTGTCCAGTTCCCCTGTAGCGAGTAGAGACACCTCCAACTAGATTAAGCTGCTCAGGGCCATATGAAGTCTGATCTTGAATGCCTCCAGGGATGAGGCCTCACCTACATCTCTGGGCAACCTTTTCCAGTATTTTACCACACTCGTTATAAAGAACTTCCTTCTTATGTCAAACCTAAATCTACCCTGCTCCAGTTTAAAACCATTACACCTTACCCTATCACTAACCCATCCTTCTAAACAGTCCTTCTCCAGCCTTTCTGCAGGTCTGCTTCAGGTACTGAAATGTAGCTATAAGGTCTCCCTAGAGCCTTCTCTTCTCCAGGTGGAAAAGAAATAACTCAAATGAATCCTGTAAGACAACATTACTTCCCAGACCTGCTCTTGGCTACTGTGCTACAAGTACAGCAGAGATCAGGCCTATAATGGCAGCTATTTCATGGGCATGCACACCTTGGATGGTTCATCTCACAATCCCCAGTGGTACTCATACCTCCATTAGTTAAACAAGGTTAGAGCATGCTTCCACGGGCTTTGAGGACCAGCACTCTACCAGGTACATTTCTGGTCCCTCACTATTAGTGGTTTTCCAGACAAGTCCAAGCTCACTTTGGGCTGTAGAAGAGCAGCAGCAATATGCAAGCAGATTGCCCACCCATTTCCCTAGGAAGAAAGATTTAGTACTGATAAACTTTTACAGAATTAAGCAACATTTCTCATCTAGGATTCTGATGTGGTTTAGAGATTTGCATGTATATATTAAAAAAAAAATCAACATAGGAGCAATCTAACAAAGCTGCATAAGTGTGGTTAGTATGTTTTGGGCATTTGGGTGATTGCAATGCTTGAGCAGTACTTGCTATATTGAGAAGAAACAGATGTCCAAATAGACTGGCCCCTTTTCCACTCCCTCAGTGTCCACACGTTTTAATGGAAGACTGACTTCTCAAATATCAATGGAGGACATAAAGGTAGGTGGCCAAAGCAAATTATATTTGCTAAAATTTCTCCTTGAGCTTCTGGCCACGGAGCTCAGCTGGATGTACATACTTGGACTGAAGTTGTGGTAGAACAGTTAGAGATTTCAACTCTGGATAAATAAATAACTGTTCAAGAGTAAATCTCTGACTGTTCCTCTATGCCCTTTGCAAATCGAGGAATTTATGAGCAGATTAATTTAGCAGCACTGAAAGTATTACTTGATCAGCTTCACTGTCATCAGCAGATGTCACTGCAGCCATTAGTAACTAATGAATTGTTTAAAATGATATAATGGTTAATTTGTCTGGTCAAAAAGGCATAAACACGGCCTTCCAAAATTGCATTTTATTAAGCTAAGAGAAAAAATCAAGTTCACTCTCCTTTAATTTTCAAATGGGATGAGTTCCAAGCCAGTTACCGGTCTGAAACAGATTAACTGGTAAATTTGTGGCACCTTCTGAGAGAATGATGAGAAAAGAGTTGTGAAATAGTTAAGGCACCAATGAATCAGGTAAAGAATCCAGAAAAGAGATTTATATAATCTTACTATAAGTAAGTTGGATTGCAGAGGATCAGTAAATACATTTGTTTTCCTGTTCTGCTCTCAGTGGTTTTTAACAAGGGGTACTTATATCTGAAGACTTATGTCCTTCTCTACACACTTTTGAGCAGCCAGAGAAGTTTTTATGTGATTCTTCCTCATTAAGGACAAAGTTCCTGCTTTCTTCTCACAAAATATAGGCAATAGACATGAATATGAGACCCTTCACATATAATGACTCTCTTCCTTCTGAGATAGCAAATTGATTCTAATATTTAGCCTACCCTAAACTGAATATTTGTAGTCTTATTTATCCATATCCACTATGGCTCCAAAGATCAGTCATGGAGTTTTATAATTTAATTCACAAAGGTAATACAGGTGGATGTATCAAATCTAAATATCAATTGACTTGAAGTCAGTTTCTTGTTTATCTAGCCTCTATAAATTGTTGGGCAATGGAACAGTATAAAAAGTGTCTTAAACAAAGAAAAAAAAAAAGAAAAAAAAAAAGAGAGGGAAAACCTTAATCCACTCTGCCTTATCATTTGGACTGCAATTGGAGTTACCAGTGGGACAACTGGGCCTTGTACATGTTGTGTTTGGGGTTTTTTTCTCTTTTTCACTTTAGTTATGATCTGGTTCAATTTTGAACCTTGAATGTTACCAGCACTGATTTTCTACCACATTAACGGGACAAAGTGCAGCATCTCAAACTGTAACAATACTAATAATCACCGTTGGTAATCTGGAAAACAAACAAACAAAACTAAAACCAAACCAAAACAAACAAAAACCATTAAAAAAACCCCAAAACACAAAAAAACCCCCAAACAGACAAACAAACAAAAAACCCCCAAACCACCCAACAAACAGCCAACCCAACAACAACCAAAACCAATCAACCAAAAAAAAAAAACCAAATCCCAAACCGCAACAAAAAAAACCAAACAAACCCACCAGGATTCACACTTCTAACAGTTTAAACATTGATGCAAGTAACCATGACATTCAATTTTTCCATTTCCATGTAAAATAGCAATTTATCACCTGTGATCTAAAATGGGAGGAACTACTACCATTTTGGTAGTGTGAGCTACTATAAAAGGAGAGGAGGTGTTAAATTCCTTCAACTGTTTTAATAAAAGTGTTCTCGTATTAAAGATTCCTTAGGCATGAAACTGAAGCAATTAGTTTTTATTTTTCTATTAAGTCAGTCAGACTTTACTGTCAAAAAAAGAACTGTACAAAGAAAAATTATCTTCCATGGTAAAGATCTAAGGGACACCTTATCAGATGACTTAAATCAGCCTTGTGATACTAAAATCAATGAAGCTAGCCAAGTTTACAGCAGTGGACAATGTAATTATGTGCAAGACATGAAAGCACCACTCAGAGGCACACAAACAGCTACAGAAGGGAGAACATTAAGTGAGTAAAATTTGATGTGTCTAAAGGAAGCAAGAAGATGTTTTACTTGCTAAACATTTGTCATTATATTTAAGGCTTATCAGGACACTGAAATATTTGTAACCATTTTTTTAAACTGAAAAACAGAAAAGCTAAGAAATGGAATTACTAATCATACTTCATCATTAAAAAAAATAAATAATTGAAGTGTCTTCGATGTCAAATTTACTTCAGGTAGCTGAAGTCAAATTTACTTCAGGTGGATTTTCAAAGAATAAGTGGAAAGAAAACTGAAGATCAAGTTCAGCCTCTGTGAAGACCTACACAGCATCCTTGTTTAAATTGTATTAAATATTTGGGGCAAAGTACTGTTCTTGTTCTACAAGAAAATGTAATGCAATGTACTAAGTGCAACACAATGGCAGCCAAGCCTGGAGTTGTGTAGTTAGCTATAGGTGATATATTGGTTCTCTGTTACTCATGATGGGGAAAAAAAAAAATTACCAGGCAGAAGCTTGGAGGGGTTTTATTGCAGCAATGAAATTGCAGGAACAAATTATGTGGCTTCAGCATATCCTGTAACATGAACTGTGTGTGAAGAGGCACCACTTGGAATGGAGTTTTCCTGTGGCAGCACACAAAACTCCAAAGCTGAGGCAGCAACAGCGACAGACGTCAAGTCTGACAGTATAGAAATGAGGAAAAAGATAAGAAAAAAAAAATCTTTCTAAAAAGTGAGATTCCTTCCCCACAGGGAACCTGATAGACTGCTTTGGAAAGTTGTGATAAATTATGTGCCACTGTAGTTTGGATTGTTTCTTAAATCATGTTTTAAAAATACTGCACTATTGAGCAATATTGTTTATAAACTAAGACCACAATTTATATTAAGAGACAATTGGTTTCCAGGATATAATGCTTAAAAAAAAAAAAAAAAAAAAAAAAGAGAGACTTTAGAAAATTTACAATTTCAAGAAAAGTTATCTTCCTTTGACAGGCAAGGAAGGTTTATGTAGATTTACTCACAATAAACTTACACTGGGTTATGTTCTGCTTAGATATTGAGAGTGAATCATATGGAAAAGAAATAAAATCTGTTAGATTTTTTTCCCCTTTCACTTTTATTACTTACACAAGTAGTAGAAACCCTGCAAGGACTGTATGCCTTTTTTTTTTTTTTTTAATTATTTTAAATTATTTGAACAGAGGGCAAATAGTTGTTCAATTTCTCAGTGTTCTGAAGCCCCTGACACTTTTGAGACTGAGCTATGTGCTCCTTAATCTCTTAGACTTTTTGTTTATACATATCATGGTGTGGTAGTTTAAGGTTTATTGAAATATTCTAATAAGGGAAAATGGGATGTTCCTGAAAGTTCAGTGCAGACTCTGAATGAGCAAAGCATTGGTTGTAAAGAGAAAATAATGATAAATTCTATATCATTAACTGATTTGCTCAGGAGGTATAGAAAGTTGACATATAAACAATTCTTTCTTCTTTGCTCTTGGGCACTGAATCTGCTGCTCATTTGCTTCTCTAGTCTTTGGTAACCTTGATTGAGCAGATAACATGTGAGCTTTGCTGGTTGTTTTCTGTCTGAGGAGATGGAGAGTGGTGTTGGCCCCTTCTGGGCTTTCTTTTTCTGGAGGTGGGAAAGATTGGATTTCTTTATTCTTTCTAAATTGTATATAACTGTAAATACATGTAAACATCTTTTGTATACGTGCTTGTAAATTTAGCTTTCCTGTAAAAGATATCTTTATCTTAGTTCCAAGCTGTCTGAACTGGTCTGGTAAATTTTAACTGGGAGGTGGGGGGGGGAAGTTCCCAACCCACCACACATGCCTTTAGATTATTTTTCACTGTAGTATATTGAACAGATTATCAGGTAATTAATTTTACCAATGTCTTAGGATAACACTTTAAAAAAAAAAAAAAAATAGAAGGACTGGAAGAGATCTCAGTAAGTGTGTTTTCACTTGCCCAAGAAATGACTAAAAATGAGTCACTATTGACAACACTTGTCTTAAAAATTTACAATAATGGAAATTATATAGCATCTCCATCTAATCCAGTCAATGCACCTTATTATTAGGAGAAAAAAAGAAAAAAAAACAATATATGTTTTCTTCTACTAAAAGTAGATGAATATTATACACAAGATAAATTCTTGTACTGAGATGGAATGTGGAAGCTATGCTGTGCTTATTAAGATGTTAATGTTAATCTCTACAGGTCTATTTAACAGAACTAGCATGCTAATGCTAATGCTAATTTGATGAGATTATATAAGAATAAAAACAATCATGTCATCTGCCTTAATGTCTTACAGGTGAACATTATTCACTGCAGCCCACAGTGATTTTAGACTTATGCAAAACCAGAGTGATGCCAGGCATGTATTGGTGTTAATCTAATGGTGTAGTAACAATGCCAATGTTCAGTCTATAGGATGAGTTCCGGCACAGAGAAACAGTTGCAGAGGCAAGGCAATGGAATATGATGGCAAACTAAGTGAGGGAGTCAGGAAGTGCAGTTCAAACCTTCTGGTGAAATCACTTTTATTTATTGAATGCATTAATTTCCACTCTAAAGAAAATTATTAGGCTTTTGTTATTAGGATTTTGTTAATATCTAGAGTTTGATGGAAAAGCTGGAAATCCAGTGGGAATGATGTCTTTATCATAATTCTTCCAGTGAGACTTGTAGGTGAGATGGGGAAAAGTATATTGGTCTAAATATGGGTTCTCTGCTCAAGTTTTTAAGAGATAAGGTAACAAATCCATTCTCTTTGAACTGCCAAGAAAGTACTGAGATTTTTTAAATTTTATTTTTCCTTTAAATTCTTAGCTGATGTGAGGACAATTGAATGTAAAAGAGGCAGTTTTACATTAGCTAAAAATATATTAAGTAAGATCGGTATTAAAAGTTCTTTTTTTAACAAATGGGTTTTTTGAGTTCTTAATAAGTTTAGCTTCTCCTTTTTATTGTTTTCTTGTACATGACCATATTTGATTAGCTGTAACTACTTTATTTAGTACTTGCATGGAGATCTTCTTGACATTGCATTTTGCTTCCTAAAATATATGAGCCCAGTATAACGTGCCAAAAACGATACTTCATCAACTATATATCATGCAATATCTGCAGTACTCCTGTGTTGGTCTATCTATCTAAGTCTTGATTTGGGAGGTTTAAATATTTCAGCTTTTTCTCTCTAGGCATAGTCAGCACATAATTTATTTTATTGTGTCTCCAACTACCTAATTCTCCAGCAAAGGTACTGTAGCTCAATAGAAACAAGCTATCAACCCTCCCTTGTCATTTCAATTTTTCACACATTTTCTTAGTCTGTGTGTTCTATATCTCAGTGAATTCTTATCTCTCTTGTCCACTGCCATAGGTTTCTGGCATATAATAAAGCTCCATCTCTGAAATGTCAAAAATAATGAAAAAAGGAAAACCGCAAAAGAGAAATTGGCCACAGACACTTTTCTGGATCCAAAGCTCTTAAGAGTCCTGTTCATCAGCAAACCTTAAATTAGATGGGGTTTCTATCACTCGCTGTGCTGTCACTTGCCAGTGGGGTAATGCCCAGCAATGAACATTTGTGGAATAACTTTTCCATGCCAGTACTCACTATCAGCAAGAGAAAAAACTGCACATCCACAAGGGATTTCTCTTCAGCTATCACACAGACTTTTCAAGAGCACAGACAAAGTTACAGGAGAAGATGACGTAAGAACCTGTAGTAGTAGTCATAAAAGAGGAGGTGCAGGTAGGATTAGGAGATTTATATAGAGTTTAAAAATTTCTCAGGAAGGTCATTTTAGGTGTTATCCTCACTTTTGTTGCCACACTGCATCAACATTTCAATCATCAATTCCTCTTAAAAGGTGATATTTTCCATCCACTTGGATATATGATTCTTCCCCTGGGATGAACTGATGACTAGCTATTTCACCAGCAATAAACAGAAAATCTTCACTATCTCTAGACATTAAAACAAATCAGCGTTATCAGGGAAAAATGTGAGAAGGGAGAAGAAAGAATGTTGTCATTTTCATTTAACAGATGGATTGAAACTGAAAAGCTGGAGAAAGAAAGGGCTAAAATATATTATCTACCCTAAAGGCTAAAAACAGTGAAGAAATAGGCTCATTCCAGCAAGAGGAGGGATTGTAATAATTCTCTTTTAAAAAAATACATTATCTGCATTTATCTGCACAGTGATGTATCAGAACTTAAAGGCACTTATCAGTGTAGCAAAAGATCTAATTATGAGAATTCTTCTGAAATTAAAATGACTAAAAAAAAAATAAAAATCTAGAATAAGAATATACTACTCTCCCATGGAGCTATGTACCCTTTTTTTCATGCAGTTCCAAACATCAAATACACTTTAGAAAAAAACATCCTGTATAATATTTTCATTAAAATTATGGATGATGCAATGAAAACATGTCAAATTCACTGGTACAACATAGCTTTGTGGATATGACACTGACTCTGCTGTGCTTTTGTCACTCCTATGCCACGTATCATCAGAATTAACTAATGATTTTTAAATGGACCACACATGGACAACAGCATTATGGATAACCTTAATTCCCAGCTACTACGCCATGTGGATTGTGACTTGCTTTTAAATCTCTGACTCACCATTTTGCTGTTTCAGTGAATGTTGCCAGAATTATTGGACACGTGATGTAAAGTGTATGGCCTCAGTTCACAATGGTGTATGCCAAAATTGATCAATTAAGTGGAATTTCTTTCATCCTTTGAACAGTAAGAGAAGCCAAAAGTAATTGAAAAAATACAATTACTAAATACAGTACCAGAAGTAGTAAATTTATAGAATTGGAGAAAACAAAATAAAATAACCCCTCCACATACACTGAATTGAAAGAACTATAGAATCAAAAATCCGGGCAGTCAACATCTTCACAGTTCAAGTTAGTCAACATATAAATAATAATCAGAAGGACCAACTGCTTATTTGTGGAAAAATAAAATTAATTACACCAACGTAGGTGCCAGAAACTTGTAAATGACTCTGCTTCTTCACTGCACAATAAAGAAGACTATAATTGTACCATACACAGCAGATTGGTAGCCAGCCTTCGAAGTTGAAAGCTCAAAAACCATTTAAACACAAATTGCCATTGGTGTTCTGTGGTTAAGAGTACCAGGCAGATTGCCCCTTTTATCAGCCTTATCTAGGAGCGTCTCTTCCTAAAGTGCAAAGCAATTCAATGCCAGGTAAACACATAGGGGATGGGGGGTGTTATGGGGGGGTGGTGTTAGTGGTTTAGGTTTTTTGGCTGTGTTTGTTTGTTTGTTTTCTAGTTGAGCATTTGCCTTGCACTATTTGTGAGGGTGTTGATTCAACGATATGGAAAAGCAGAAGTCTGGGTCTTGAATGTATATAAAGGGAAATTTGAATCCTGAGTCATACCCTACTCAAAAATGCTCTTTGGATGCTTCATATATATTCATTTCATCTTCTCTTCCTGTCTGCTTTAGTCTTTTCTCTCTTGGGCCTCAGCATCTGATTACAAATCCATTCCCCCGCAAAACACCAAATCCTATTTAGAACATATTCAGGACACAGCTCCTGAGTTTGAAGCAATCTGTCATTTTTACGAGGACTTTTGACTGATTTTTATGGGAAGCCTAAGGTACAAATGGCATGCAGCATACCAGAGTACAGTGATTAGCCTGCCAAACTTGGAGTCTCTAGCAAACACCCATTGCTGTTCTAATTAACTTACTACATTCACCATTTGCATAAATAAATTGCTTAATTGAAGCTTCCTGAATGGCATGACTTTGCACAAGTTTTGTGAGACCAAAAATATCTGAGAAGCACAGCAAATTTTACAGTTTTTATAAAATCACAGAATTCTCATTCGTGAGGTATGAGAATTCTCTCAGGCTTATGGAAGATTGTTTTTTTTTGGTTGAATTGCGAGTTTTCTAAATAAGATATACAGTTTAATTTAGAAAGATATGGCATTTATAATGAGCAAGTTAGTGGTTCTTAACAGTACTCAACTAAGATATGGCAATTAATGAACATCTTTCTAACAGTTCACGAGAATCTTTTAAAGAATTTAATGGACACTATAAAGAGATGCAGCTGAATTTCTACATTTTTCATGAGAAACAGAAAGACAAGGGAATTGTCGAGCCCACAAAAACAACATTAGAAGTTAAATTTTAGTGGAACAACCATAAATAGAGTACAACATAATTGGGAAAGGAAAAATCTCATTTGTGAAAATCACTTTGCAACCACCCTGCTAAGACTCACACCATAAAAGAAACTGCAGCATGAAGGGGGAAAAAAAAAAAAAAAAAAAAGGCAAGCAATAATAGAGTTTTGGAAACATCCTGGACATACCCTGGCTTTCTCAATGTTCCTTTATTCTGGGAATAGCTTATGGTCCAGAAGTAACACATCCTGAAGTAATTGCTCATTTACAATTAAGAACAAAGCAGCTGTGGGAAGAATTCTTAGGCCACAGGAGAAATCAAGATGAGTAAATGCAATAAAATAGAATATCCCTGTGTCTGAAAATGGGTTTCATAAAAGCTGCAGAAATGTGGAGATTAAGCTCAACGTCCATGCTAGCCATCTGCAAGCAATTTCCTACATGTGGGTGACTTCAACATTCAGTACCTAACCTGGCAAGATCAGACCAGAATGACTTCTCTTCCAAAACCCAGATAAACAGATCATAACATTTCAGAGTGAATCATCAAAGACAAAGTATGACGTAAATTATTGTGACTTTAGCTGAAGTAAATTGTCCAAGCCCAGCATATAAAAACTGTAAATCACATCATTTATTTATTCCTCCAGGATAATACTGATGGGTGGAAAGGAGTTCAGAATTAAAATGTTTTGTGTCAGCCATTTCAGACTGAACAGAAGTCTGTTGTGTCACTCATCTGCTTGGTGACAAAGATGTGCTGTGATATTACTGGGTCTTGATCAAACTGAAAAACTTCAAAATATGAACATTTCAAGTGTGTTGATCTCAGTAACCCAGGAAAGCTTTGTCAACTCCCCTCCATATCAATTACCTCTGTCCCCCTCCCCCTTTTTTTCTAGTCCTTTAAAAGCCTTTGAAGCAAGATTTGAATTAAATTCTGGCAGAGTTGATAATATCTTAAGGCATTTTGAAGTATGGTAAAGATCTCATCAATTTGCTGTGCCAAATTCCACACACGACAGTGCTCACTTTGTGATCAGTAAACGGTTAGATACCAGCCTTATGCAAATCCAACAGTAGGAACAATCAGTATGGCAACTTTGTGAGAGTCTACTGCCTAATTCAGGGATGCAAAAATGCTATTACCAAGCGTCTGAATGTAGAACTGGAACGCCGGTCTAACTTACAGAGATAGGCACTTTTTGTGGCTTGAAATACCTGAACAATCTGATACATATTAAAATAATATACAGAATAAAAATGGGAATGAAAATGCAGCACAAATCGAAACGTATCTTATTGTAAGATTCAAAATGTGATCAAGAACATTTTTTCACAGCACTGAAAAATGTATTTCCTTGAAACTTCTATTCGGATTGCTTTTTTCAAAGCTGCTATCTGTGGAAACTGAGAGAAAAACCTTAAGAGCAGAGGCAATCCCATGGCTCTTAGAGGAATGTCACATTCAAGTTCTGAGTTTGATACAAACATATGTTTGGAGTCTTTTCACTAAAGTTAGTGTATGAGGTTTTCCTGACTAGTGAGTCCTCCAGTTTCCCCTGAAAATTCTCTGAAGGGAAATACTACTAGCTTTTTCATATGTTATATGGTATGGGAAAGCTTTTTTACACACAGAGCTCTGCTATAGCAATGGGTTTTCCACTAGAAGTTTTGTGGAAGCTGCTATACAAACTGTTTATGGTGCAGGAAACACCAGATGAAAAAGAAATTTTTCAGGTTTAGACATCGAGAAGGTGATCTGTATACACTATTTGTGTGTCACCAAGACTTGAAGGGTATCAAGACTTGACAAGAAACTTGCAAGAAACTGATCAGTTCTCTCAAATAATTTGTGTACTACACATAAAAGTTCTTTGTTATGTTTACTACTTCGTAGCTCAATAATGATGCCCAAGAATTTCAAGGTATCTTTAAAACTGTGTACAGTTTTGGAGCCCCCAGCACAGGAAGGACATGGAAGTGTTGGAGTGGGTCCAGGGCCACGAAGATGCTCAGAGGGTTGGAGCAGCTCTGCTATGAGGACAGACTGAGAGAGTTGGGGCTCTGCAGCCTGGAAAAGAGAAGGCTTTAAAGAGACCTGATAGTAGCCTTCCAATATCTGAAGGGGGCCTACAGGAAGGCTTGGGAGGGACTATTTACAAGGTCTTGCAATGACAGGACAAGGAGCAATGGGTTTAAACTGGCAGAGGGGAGATTTAGACTGGATGTTAGGAAGAAGGGTGGTGAGGCACTGGCACAGGTTGCCCAGGGAGGTTGTGGCTGCTCCCTCCCTGGAGGTGTTCAAGGCCAGGTTGGACGAGGCCTTGAGTAACCTGTACTAGTGGGAGGTGTCCCTGCCTATGGCAGGGGAATGGAACTCAATGATCCTTGAGGTTCCTTCCAACCTTACCATTCTATGATTCTATAAAACACACAGTTCCCTTTACGTGACATTTTAAGCAATACTTGCACGTTGCATGTTTCTCATTTACTCTCTGTGCATCAGGTCTATTCTAAATGACAGCTTGTGCAAGAAAAACCTTCAGGCCTGCAGCTTTACTTAATGGTAAATCTTTAATTAAAAAAAAAAAAACAAACAACTAAAATTTCTGCAATAATGAAAAGTAAAACAGGAAATTTCAGAGGGAAGTATCTGTGGTTTTAATACTGCCTGTAAAATGTGTTGAGTGTGAAGTATAGTTAAAAAATTCTCCAAAGAAACAAAAGTTAGAATTAATCAACATGATTATATACTTTGTGGAGGTAGAAATTCCCACAAGAAATAATAATAGTTCCAAAATTACTTCATTCTGAAGTGGAACAAAAAAAGAAATCTCCATGTTTTATGCTACTTTTTCTACTGTACCTCAGGGTTAGAGTGTTTATCTTCAGAGGTTTGAAAGGCCATGGGCATTCTCCTTGTCTTCTGTTACTTTGCACTGTTAGTACCAAGTACCAGTACCCACTAGGATCCAGTACAGACAGTCATTGTGGGCAAGCATCCCCTGACTGCAGGCTGAGTGTGGATAAAATCACATGTTCCTCACCATATGGCCAGAGGGACTGAGGAGCCCAAAGGCATTTCTTGCTGCTGCCCCACTAGCTACCAAGCCATGGTACAGAAGGAGGAAGGACGTTTGCTCAAGTGTTGTTTCAGGAAACACTCCAAACAGATGTTATGCAGTCACCTCCTTCCCTCCTTCCTTCCCTTCCATATCTGTCTCCAAACCCAGCCCAACAACTTTGTCTGAATAATCATCCCTGTGGGAATTGATCTCACCCTGAGAGATGAGGTAGTCAGTGGAACATGAGCAGTTGACACCAATGGATAGACTCCTTCTCCACTGATGATCTCTTCATGCACCAAACGCTGAGCATTTTAGCTGAGTTTGTGAAATCACTTATGGGTGCTTTAGTGAAGTCACTGCTGTCTGTGACTTTCAGCTGGGCTAATGTACACAGCTGGGCCAGCAAGAATGTTCCTGACTGCAGCAGTGTCCCACATCCCTCTCACCCACCTGTGGACACTTGATGGCTCTCCAGTTTCTCTTTTGGTTCTTACAAAGGAAGTGCTGACACAATCTTTGCAGCAGCAGCATAAGTGCACCCCTCCAATAATGCTAAAAGTAGGAATATAAAAGTGGCTTTCTTTGTTCGAAATAGAACAAACCAGATGGTTTCCCAGACTACAGTACCTAAAAATTTCTTTCACTGATTCCAGTGTGTACAGTATAATAAAAGTCTTCAGGGGCCTCTAACTTCTTATAAAGTATTTTATTGTCTTTATTCACTGCTCTGGATATTTGCCATGACAATAACTGAACCATGAAAAACACATATTTCTTTAGACCATGTTATAATGCAGTTTTTAAGGAATTGCTAGTAGAGCGTAATGGAAACGATTTTCATTAATTAATGCTTTGGGACAATTAGTACAGTTGAATCAATAAAAATATTTTAAATCTAAAACATGTATGGTATTTAAGTGCTGTAATTTCTCAGAACAACATTTAAACCTAACCAACTTCTTTTTTTTTTTTTTTTTTTTTTTTTTTTTTAAACTGGAAAAGGCTTACAAACAAGAAATGGATGTCTATGTAGTTGATTATTTTTATTAATGCTTCTCCAGTATATACTTCATTATTAGCAGAAGAAAAAAGTATGTTTTCTGTTAATTATACCCAGGAACATAGACTATTACATCAGGATGAATCTGATTAATGGAAAGAATTATCTAGGAAAAAAAAAAAAAAGGAAAAAAAAAAAAGGGAAAAAAAAAAAAGAGGACATTCTATTCAAAAAGAAATTTGAAAGGAACTCTTGTAAACTTTTACCCAAAGAAACTACCTCACTGAAGATATGTAACTAGGGTATACTATGAATAATTACTATATTAGGCCCAGCTACACATTTTCTTCCCCAAAACAGTAATAAGAAGGAAAAGATAGTAATTCATAAACACCTCAATGAAGCAAAGGGAAGCTTTTAGCAATCCCAGATGTGTACAGTTTATAAGTAGATAGAAAAAAACAGGAAAATGAGGAAAAGGTGGATAACTATTACTTTACTCTTTTAAAATTAAATCAGACGATGCATCAGTGTGTTTAGGGAATAGGAACAATTTTGAGGAATGAGCAAAACCATACAGATTTCTTTACTCTATAATTTCTCTGAAACAGGAAAGTATGTACTAGAAAATGATCATTCTCATTAAATGTTTCCTCCTTTACATTGTTACCACTTCATACTCTTCAACATTTGTTTAAAACGTTCAGATGCTCAGGTGCAGGGCAGGACAAGACCACAGCAGGAAATGCTGTCATGACAATGTCACATTCTCATTTCTCTAAGAAAAACAAATTGAAATTCAGCCTTAACACTTACATGACAAGATAGACCACCATGAAACTGGTTCTGAAGATCTAAACAGCATAATGAACATGTGTTTTGTAGTGGATGGGATATTTCAGGCAGGTAGCCTCTTTATGACACTTGGGTTAGAGCTTGAGTAAGCAAACGTCTGGTAAATTATCCACCCCTTCCACTGTAGTTTTTCTTATGAATCTCTTCCACTCATTATTTGCAGCTGCTGTGGAGAATGGTCCTTTTGGATCTATGGCCACAGTACACATGTTATCACCAGGCTGAAAGGATGAGCCAAAACTGATCCAGAAAGCAACTGTCTTGAAAGAACCATTGAAAGAACCATTGAGATAACCACTGAGACATGATGATAACTCCTCCTCCTCTCCCAGCTGTTATAAAGAATCTGTATGACCTCTAGCGAGAAAGGCCTTTACAGACAACTATAGAAGGTTTTCTACAGCTGAGGTTTACAAAGTAGAATCAGATCAAACCACTGCTCCTGATTTACAATAACCTAGTGGTCCATTGGGTCATTCTGCCAGCGGAAGGGGGAGGAAAGAAAGAGAGGTTTAAGTTCACTGAGAGACAGTTAAAACACAAGACAGAGACAGTGTGAACCATGCACTTAACTTATTAATAATCCAGAGAAGAATGAAACATTAATTAATATATTTTAGAAATTTGCAATAACATTCAACATGCAAAGAGATCAACATACAGAGAAATCTGTATGACTCCTTTCTAGATGGTATACAGTATATAAACCTTTGAGATGTTTTACTACAGCAATTCAGGTAACAAGGAGAAAGAATTTTCCTTATTCTTTCCACATTAAAGAGAGGAAAACTCAGTTCTGCTTTGGCTTGAAAGTAAAAGGAATGATAAAAGGCTTATTGATGCAAATGGACTAACCCACTAGGAGCCAGGTTTTTTCAAGAGATAATTTTTCTACTTAGCTATGCCTAAAAATTTCATTTGCAGGTTCTACAGAATTGATATTAATGCATTCTGTGTTTAAGTATGCTGTCAGTAATGGGGCATTTGTCTATCTTATGTCAAAAGAAAAGACCTGAGAGTTTACTACATCTGAACTATACTCTCAGCTTGGCCATTTCTCTGTGTATGTGAAATCAAGGGAAAAAAAAATCTAAGTTTTGGCCATGATTAGTGCATCTAATGTTCTTTACAAATGTTGTCAGATTAAATGGGAAAGCCTTACAAAATGTAATAGAAAATATTTATTCCAGCCAGGTTCTCAGCCACCCAAGGGATTCAAGTATGGAACAATGCACAACAGTGCTATAGATATTTATTTTTTACTGGAGTTCCAGAGAAACTCTCACCTGAGAAAAATAAGATGTCTTAAGTATTAATAAGCTCTGCACTGTCCAAAGTTTTCCCTGTGCTGAAACGCTGCAGATTACTAGTGTTCCACTGTGTGTTAGGATATTTCTGTCTTAACTAAGATGCAAATTAAATGTTATACATATTTAGCTAAACTCAAATGAATAATTCTTGATGAATCTTTTATGAATTATTTCCTCAGGTTGAACACCTTAGATCTCCATAATCAAAGCTGCCACCTTCTACACTGATGACTGGTCTAAAGCAAATAAAATCTTGTTTCATTTACAGTCATTGCTGGAGACTTACCAAGGCTCCAGCCTTCATAGTTATATGAGGTGCCTTGGGACTTCATATGAAAGGAGGCCAAGTATAATTAATGGGCAATGTTTGGCTTCACAAAATATTCCTGTGCTTGCAGATTTTCAATGCTTTATCTCTCTATCAGATAAGCATTGCTATCTTTAAACGATTAACTCAGTTTTTGGGTCTGACTGAACAGAGATGAATAGGAGGTGTGCGGCAGAGATGTTCCCTGGCTGCTCCTGGCAGAGGCAGGCGTTGTCTGCCCTGAGGCCAAGGTGCCCAGTAGCTTATTAAGGGCCATTTGTGTCAATGCTTCACTGCCTTTCTTTTTGTTAGAAATTCCAAATTTACCAGATGAGAGGCAGGACATCAGAGTACCCTGTGCCTAATCAGAGCTGGATGAGCTGCAGCTTCTCATCCCTACCAACAACTAAAACACTGACAATGCACTCTAGGTGCCTTATGAGAATGTGTGCTAAATTAATTTGAGATCTATCTCAAATGATACAGTTATCAAGGCAAAAGGGCTGCCCTCTATGATGCGTCTTTCAGAACATGAAGCCATACTTTGCTTTCAAGTAAACTCACATTATCAAAACACTTGTTATTGCAGACTGAAAAGAATTTGTATCTCATACCATTAAGAAGCTTGTGCTGCTAATTTTCTTCTTGCGAATGGTCATTGTCTAAGTGAAGGGTGTTGTGGTAGGCCTAAATATGCCAAAATAGGCTTATACATGTCCTGGTTTGCCCAGACATGTTTTTCTGCTCTCCTTCCTTCTGTTGTGGGGAGAAGCAACTGCAGGAAAGAGGATAAAGAACCTTGAGTCACTGAGTCTAAGGACTCTGGCTTGACCAGAATTGTTTTGCATCCTGTGGTAAACAAGGTACACACACTCAGTTTGTGTTTGCCTTGTGCAAGGTCTGTGTTTTTCCCAAATTTGGGTAAAGCAAGCCTATGGCTTCACCTAATGTGGTCAGGAGCAGCTAAATGCCATTCTGATTGACTAGTCTGTGTCCAAAGACTCATTAGACTCGGGCTGTATGGATAAAAAGAGATGAGCAGGTGACACAACATGCTCTGTTGTTGTATTCATGCTTGTCTGCTTGCTACTGCCTTTTGCATCCTGAACTGCCTGGAAACTCCCTGCTTCGTGTTTACCAGGAAAAGGATCTGAATGCCTCCACATGATCAGCCTGCATAGCCAGCCTGACATCAGTGCTAAGACTGCACATCGCAAGACATCCTGCCAATATGGGAAGTCCTGGAGATACACAGATCATCCAGAGAGAGTCAGGATCAGGTCAGAGATTGTCTGCCTCCTTTTCCCAGTAACCTGAAGCCTGGGAAAAATCAGAAATCTCAGCAACTGGCAAGACAGTAACATAATTCCTTGAAAGTGTTTGGGTGCTGTCCAACACTGTAGCTAGCCCTGTGAATCATGAGATAATTTTGTAAATACTTAAAGCCTCTTATAATTCATCATTGCCTTCTGCCATAAGCAGAAAGGAGCTCCATGACTCCATCTAGTGGACAAGCAGAGTATTGACTATACATTGACTGCAGGAACCTTCTCTTCCAGTTCAATCGAGTTCAATTAATGTTATATATTATTGCTAGTTATTTCTAGATCCTGTGTTATTATCTGTATAATGTTTCCATGACAGTGCAAAGAACTGATTATTATTAAAATTCGTGCTTGGGGTGGTAACAGTTCTGAATATTGAATATTAATAAGCAATATTAATTTTTGAAAAATCATAGCTCGCATCCCTTAATCACCCCCTCCATAGCAAAGGGCAAAACAGCTGTTTATAGAGTGAAAATGAGAGCACTGATAGAAAAATTAATAAAAGAGTTAATGTTTGACAATAAGAAGGAGGCTCTGATCAGTGTACTTGCAAAAATTTAGTTTACATTGTGAATATTAGATTGCTGGCACAATTAGTGCCATGAGGCTTAGTCTGCAGGATACATCTTTTGGGTTTGTTTGCAGCATGTGTTTGGACTACACTGGGATGCCTTTGTGTGAGAGACATGGATCCTTCTTAAATGCAGTTGCATATTTTGCATAATTATCAAAAAATAATTTTTAAATCCCATATTAACTACTATATGTAGCATCTTTAAACAAAAATAACTCAATATAAGGCTCTATCCATAGAAATTGATTTTTACTTAAAACATAGCCACAACAGGGAAAGCCTGAAGCAGCCCACAGTGTCTTTGCTTACTAGTCCTTTCAATACTGTTTTGAAGGACAAGACTGAACTTGAACTAGCTCCCATTCACATTTCTTTTCCTGGAGAGCTGATCCAAATGTAGACTATGAAGCAAAGATGAACAAAACAACTGCTCTGGGAACTGATACTCAGGTAGCATGGACTCATCTAGTTCTCCCTCCTGAACGGCTGGAGCCCACCGATATAGAATCATAGAATCATAGAATGGTAAGGTTGGAAGGGACCTCAAGGATCATCTAGTTCCAACCCCCTGCCATAGGCAGGGACACCTCCCACTAGTACAGGTTACTCAAGGCCTCATCCAATCTGACCTTGAACACATCCAGGGAGGGAGCATCCACAACCTCCCTGGGCAACCTGTTCCAGTGCCTCACCACCCTCACTGTAAAGAACTTCCTCCTAACATCCAGTCTAAATCTCCCCTCTGCCAGTTTAAGCCCATTGCCCCTAGATATCCCAAGACATGTAACATGTCTTGCTGGACAGGACACTAAGACCTGGAAATCAGCTATATTTGGAAAAAGAATTAGATATTTCATAAACCCCACTTGACACATTACTACCATTGACAGCATCTGCATTTATAATGCCACCTGACTGAATCTTTCGTAGATGTTATAATATGCCCAATCCTATAGGCATTTTTTAATCTCTAGTTTTATTTCCTTATTTTCTCAGTATACCAGCTAGAATTAAAGATTAAATCCCTTATTAGATGCATTAACATTGTGATCAGTGCATTTTATGTCATCAGTCAAATTATTTTAATTTTTTTTCTCTTGTCTGAGCAAGTATCTAGAGTCCCTCTGTATCACAGTATCACCAAGGTTGGAAGAGACCTCAAAGATGAAGTCCAACCCATTACCACAGACCTCAAGAGTAGACCATGGCACCAACTGACACATCCAAACCCGCCTTGAACACTTCCAGGGATGGTGACTACACCACCTCCATGGGCAGCCCATTCCAGTAGCCAATGACTCTCTCAGTCAAGAACTTTCTCCTCACCTCCAGCCTAAACTTCCCCTGGCACAACTTGAGACTGTGTCCTCTTGTTCTGGTGCTGGTTGCCTGAGAGAAGAAAGCAACCTCCTCCTGGCTACAACCACCCTTCAGGTAGTTGTAGACAGCAAGAAGGTCTCCCCTGAGCCTCCTCTTCTCCAGGCTAAACAATCCCAGCTCCCTCAGCCTCTCTTCATAGGGTTTGTGCTCGAGGCCTCTCCCCAGCCTCGTTGCCCTTCTCTGGACATGCTCAAGCACCTCAATGTCCTTCTTAAATTGAGGGGCCCAGAACTGGACACAGGACTCAAGGTGTGGCCTAACCAGTGCAGAGTACAGGGGGAGAATGACCTCCCTGCTCCTGCTGGCCACACTATTGCTGATGCAGGCCAGGATGCCATTGGCCTTCTTGGCCACCTGGGCACACTGCTGTCACTGGAATAAGATAGAACAACCTGTTGTAATAATTATTTAAGATAATTTAACTTTTAAAAATTAAACTCCTGATTTTAGTGTTGTTTAATACAGTATGTGAGAATAAAAGTTACTTCAGTAATTTTATATCTTTACTTAAACCCAAGTTTTTCTGGCTATGAGCATTCACCTAGAAGGCCTGAAACCCTATGGAATTATATGAAGCAGGTTACTAGTCATCCTACTGTCAATTTTAGCTGACATATTAATCCATCTCTCCCTTGGCTGCACTATACTACAGCAACTGCCTTGTATTAATCAGGTGGATAGCATTTGGTTTTTATTTTTTTCCTTTTTTTCCCCTTTTTTTTTTAAGAGGAGAGTGTGGGAAAATGCACTTTTCCTAATTTAGATGATGTAAGTCAACCAGATTTTGCTTTCTGGGAAAAAAAATATTATTTTAAATTCCAATTTAATAATTTGTTTCATAATAAAGAGAATATTTAAAGTAATTTCAGTATTTTCCTGATTAATATTTTTAAGATGTAACCTACTTCTTATGGTGGTTTATTAGGAAGATGACAGCTTCATAATTCTTCAAATTGCCACTATTTGCAGATTTCCTTCCTGTTATGTATAATTTGAGTACCATTACCAGAGATCTGCAGGTTTGATATCTATAATCTGAATTATAACAACCAATGAAGCCAAAAAAAGAAGCATGAAATCTGGCAGATAGTATAACAGTATATCTAAAACTAGATACATGCTAAGCTTGTATTTTGCCTTATGTCTCTCTCTTCTGAATTTTCTTGTTATTTCTAAAGAACTTACTTAGCTGTCTGCAGTAATGGTGAGACCTTTTAATTTATATTATTATTTAACATGATGGGCACACTGTGAGACTGATGGCAGCACAACATACAGTGCACCTTTTAACTTATGGTTGCACCCAGAAAATACCCCAGAGTCTAAAATGCTTTAATATTTCTGATAGTTTTCAAATGTAAAAGGTCTTCACTACAGCAAGAACACATTGAACAACTCAATTCTTTACCTTTTATTTTGATCCTTCATGTTGTTCTGGTATTTCCTACCTTTCCTGAAATAGCTACTACTTTCTAAAATGGTTTGAAATCTGTTTTTTTTCTAATAGTCGAGACCACAGCCATTCTCTGCACACATACAATAAGCAATGAGGGATTTTTTTTTCCCTTGTGATTTGGAAGTCAAAGAAAACAAGGAAAAGGAGTGGTAAAGGGGAGGGAGGGAGGGAGGGAGGGAGGAAGGAAGGAAGGAAGGAAAGAAGGAAGGAAGGAAGGAAGGAAGGANNAAGAAAGGAAGGGAAGGAAGGAAGGAAGGAAGGAAGGAAGGAAGGAAGGAAGGAAGGAGGAAATTCAAGTGTTACTAAGTCACAATTCAAAATAAATCCATTGTGCAGTGCAAAATCTTTGAAATAAATAAAAATCCCCACACTTATCATGTTTGCAAATGGCAAACATGATGTTTACCAAATGCAATTTATTTCTGTCTGTATAAACAAATTAGAATATCCCATTTCCCCAGAGACCTGCGAGGCCCTTTTTTTGTTACAAATAATTTGTTTATACCTGCTTTTTCAATTTCCAAACTTTGTACACTGCTAATAATCTCACTATTAGATTTTAGGAAACACTTATGTGAAAGTTTTGATAAAGTAATTTAAAATCAGTATATTGAGTGTAACCTGGTTTCTTTAAAATTCCCAGCCTACTAGAGCAAATCTTACCCTATTCCCTTGCTCATTCAGTTTGCAGATGCAGAATAAATACCACAGTAACATATTTTCAGTATCCAAAGGGCTGTGTGCTTTGGGCATTTTACCTGGGGGTAAAATGATATAGTGCCAATGGCAATCTTAGGGGACAGTAAAGAGAAGTGCACTAAGGGGGAAGTATTTATGTACAAATGAGGATGCTGCTTGCTCTGCAGAAGTCTGCACCTGTGAAAGGCGGGCCAATTTTTCAGGTGTTCTTCCAAGGCTCACCAAGACTGCAGGAACAATGGAGAGGCAGGCTACTCATCTGGTTGATGAGTTATATTTTCTGTCCTATATCTAAAATTTTTGCAAATTATGTCTGTGCTGTTGTTGAAGGCTGACATTATGACTCCCTTTGGTAATGTGAGGCATGTTTCTTCATTCTAATCACTTCTCTGAGACTATAATAAAGTAATCTACAGTTGTGCTTCTTATGTGACAACCTGTCAGAGAACTGGCCTAGAATGGAGACATGGTGCTTTCTAAGAAATTTTCTTCTTAGTTGTAGTAGAGGAAGAGCAGAATGACGCAAAGGGCCAGGTTTCAAAAAATGAGAGGCTATAAAACACTATCTTACAAGTGTCAAAATATACTGAGTCCTAAGCAGAAATACTGAATACACATACTTACACAGGACCAAACATGCTGAGGAAAGGGAAACAAGTGTGGTACCTCCCTACATTGGAGTTCAGAATTTTCTGCACTGCGGAGTAGAGCTATAAGGCTTTGAGCTGCAATTTACAATTGAATCAGTACGCAGTTTTATGTATGGTCAGACCACTGGGTGCTGATCATGCTTGTACTGTCCCCATTATCCTCAATCTTTAATGTACATATTGTCACAACAACCCTGGTGAGTAAAGAAGTACAATTAAATTTATTTTGCAAACAGGAACTAAGTCACAGACAAGTGACTGAACTCATTTAGGTGTTTAGTTAGTATTTTGCAAAGTGTCCTGGAGACTGGAGTTAAATTCTTCTCTTTCATTCCTTCAGTTGTTGGTTTCACTACTAAATCTTGCCTGCTATTCAACCATGCAGAAGTAGAAAGGCTGAATCACAGAATCACAGAATCAGTCAGGGTTGGAAGGGACCACGAGGATCACCTAGTTCCCACCTCCCTGCCATGGGCAGGAACACCTCACACTAGATCAGGCTGTCTAGAGCCTCATCCAACCTGGTCTTAAACACTTCCAGGGGTGGGGCTTTGACCACCTCCCTGGACAACCCATTCCAGGGTCTCACCACCCTCATGGTGAAGAACTTCTTCCTAACATCCAGTCTGAATAAAATGTTTATTCACATCATAGAATCATAGAATATTTTGGATTGGAAGGAACTTTAAATATAAATAGTTCAAGTTCTCCTGTGCAAGGACACCTCTGCAATGGTGGTATTAATTAATGAGAGATGGGATTATTTAAAAAAATAATATTATTTATTAATTTTTATATTCAGGACTCTCTCACTACCCATCCAGTAATTTTTAATAATAGCTGGTTCTATGCAACAGTCATGAAAACATTAGACAAAGGAATAACTGGATCTAGAACAAATAACTACAAATAATACAACATTAAACTCAACTGAACTGAAAGAGAAGTTCTTGCAGTCAATATACCAGTTGCCCACTAAACAGACTCAAGAGGCTCTTTTCTGTTTAAGACAGAAGGTTACAGTTTGATTAGATTTTATTACACAGTTTGCTAAAGAGGTTTTGAGTATTTACTCACAAAATTAGCTTCTGACTCACGGGGCTAGCTATAGTTTCCATACAGCACCTGAACACTTGCAGTAAATTCTGTTGGTGTCTTGTCAGCTGTTCTAGCTATAGTTTCCATACAGCACCTGAACACTTGCAGTAAATTCTGTTGGTGTCTTGTCAGCTGTTGAGGGGCTTCTGAACTTCCCAGGCTCTTAACTGGGGTGTTGGGAGTGAAGCAGACAATCTCTGACCTGGTCCTGGTTCCTTCTGGCTCTAGACTCAGCAGGGAGGCTTGTAGAGGGGCAGGCAGGGTGTCTTAAAGATATGCAGTCATGGCAGAAGACTGGCAGGTGTCACACTGGCTAAGCAAATGTATCGCGTGGAGGCATTTGGTGCCTATTCTCAGTAAACTCCAAGCAGTTTCCAGGCAGACAAATCCAAAGCACCAGTGTTTGTTACTTTGTGGCAGAGCTAGCTTATAGCAAAGCAGAGCAGGATGCAAAAGGGCAGGGAGGCAGAACATAGCCAAAAGCAGTGAGCACAGTAAGGTAGCAAAAATGGCAGCAGCGGCAAGCAGCAAGCATGTTGTCTTTATACCTGCTCATCTCTTTTATCAATGTAGCCAGAGTCTAATGGGCCTTTGGACACAGATTAGCCAATCAGAATGGCACTCTACCAAGCCTAACCATATTAGGCAAATTCAGGGCTTGCCTTTACCCCTGAGAGCAGAACACAAACAAACACATAAACATGTGGGGGTAAAGAAGTAAACAAGTTTGGACAGACATGGTGGCACCAGGGGGCCCTTTCATCTTCCTTCCCACAGTTGCTTCTCCCAGCAACAGAAAGGAGAGAGAACAGAAAAATATGTCTGGGCAAGCCAAGACACATTCAGGTCTATTCTGGCCTACCACAACAACCTCCTATTAGAGTTATTCACTGCCACATCCTATCTGGCTTTCAACATTTCCGTGGAGCACCCACAAGTTCTCTGGACAACCTGCTCTTCAGCATCATAAGGAAGATTTTTTTTTTCCTTCTATCTAACCTAAATGTACCCTTTTTCTATTTACAACCATTATGCCTTGTCCTATCATTACGTGCCCTTCTAAAAAGTTTCTTTCCTACTTTCTTGTAGGCTCTGTTTAGGTATCAAAAGACCACTATAAATTGCCCCAGCATCTTCTCTTCTCCAGGCTGATCAACCCAAACTTTTTCCTAGGTATATTGTGGGAATATAAATGTTTTTGGAAAATCAATGCTATGCTCATTTTTCTAAGTGGAGTATCAGGGCTTGTTAGCTATGCTTGACATCATTACAATCACATGAAATTGCAGAATGTCAAGACATGGTAGATGTTCTAAATAGCATGGTGAGTATACATGCAATATGTTTTCTTCAGCAAGTGGTTACACAAAATTAAGCAATTAGAGATCAGCAAGGAATATGTGAAGCAAAAGGTTAAGGACTACTGAGAACTGCACTAATATCAATAAGTGAAATACATATTTTACTCATTTCTCAAGTAGGATGTCTGAATTTTTGCCACCAGAAGCCTCTATCTAGCAAGGCATTTAAGTCCAAATATAATTTTCCTGTGAAGTCCACAGAACTATTTATGTATTCTGCACTGTGCCAGGTAGAATTGAACCCTAAAACTCTAAATATAATGCAGCATAATTTCTCACCACAAAACTTTCAGAGAAAAGTAGTAAGTGAGGACCTTGAAACCAGTAGGGCTTCAAAGGAGCATTTTGCTATAAAGAAAACCAGACCAAGCCAAAAGGAGAAAACAACAATTTGTCTTTATTGTGATTTATTTCCTTCTTTATTTCTAGTCTCACTCGAAGTGTCTCTGATATGGGCTGAGATTTTCTTTGCAAGTTTTTCCCTTGTTACCTCACAGGGTATGAATTCTCTAATCTCTGTTCAACAGAAAACTTGATTTATAACTGAAATCAGTAAAAGCTAAATCACTGCTAAATAAAGGATTTTAATGATTACTTATAAGGTTAATTCAAGCCAATGATACACACTTTAAAAAATCTTAGTTTGAGCACTGTTTGTATTAGTGAACATAGGACTTTTTAATGCAGTGTGTTTTTAAGTACTTTACAATGGTAATTAAAATACCTTGCCTCAATTTAAAAGAAAATACAGCTCCTCCAAAGAGTTTAAATGCTAGTTATTTTTTCCACATTATATTATAAACGGAAACAGCTCCTGTTAATTTTCTTCCTTACATTTTCAGTGAGCACATAATCAAATCTATGCTTACTTTATTATTCCATTAATAATTGAAATATTAGAGCAGTAAACATTTTTTAAAAGGCAGCTTGAGGATGTTATGTTTTGTAAATTGACAAAGAGAGGGAATAACTTTGACTACTAGATGAAAATGTAGCAAGAAGCATTTAACAGTTGTATGAAATAGTACTTAAGCAAAAAATATTCTTTTATTCAGTAATGTTTTATGGAGTGGGATAGAGAGTTTCCCTTCCTGGATGGTAGATTCAGTTTTCCAATTTACTTATTCTTCAACCTTTTCTGGTACTGTGGGTTTTTAGAGGTTCAGGTGGATGAGTAGCTACACCCAACACAAAGAATGTGCACTGTCCTAGGAGGTGGTGACATATTTCGCAGTTTTTAAGAATGGAGTATTAATCATATTCTCAAGAAATAAATATAGATAGAACAATATAGTAAAAAACAAATAAAACACATGGAGTTCAGCAAATTATATTTCCTGTAATAACTTTATAAATAACCTAGTATTAAATGCCTTTTCAGATATCAAAAGAAGTCGTCGAATTAGTCTGTAAATTAGCAACCAAAACTTCCAAAACTATGTTTCTGTAGAGGCACTTACTTTTATATTACAGCTATCTGAAGGACTTTTGTGCTTAATCAGATAAAAAAAATAATTAAAAATTGTATAGAACCACCCTTGTTTGTTGCCTTTGCTGAAAATGCAGTAGTTCCACAGTATGCATTCTCTTCATGCAAAAGTACATGCACAAATACAGGCTGGGTGGTGAATGTCTGGAGAGCAATCCTGAGGAAAAGGACCTTGGAGTCCGGGTTGATGAAAAACTCAACATGAGCCTGCAGTGTGCACATGCAGCCCAGACAGCAACCGAGTCCTAGGCTGCATCAAGAGCAGTGTGGCCAGCAGGGCAAGGGAGGGGATTCTGCCACTTTACTCTGCTCTCGTCAGACCCCACCTGGAGTANGAGGCTTCGAGGGGGCCTTGCAGTATCTGAAGGGGGCCTACAGGAAGGCTGGGGAAGGATTATTTACAAGGTCCTGCAATGACAGGGCAAGGGGCAATGGGTTTAAACTGGCAGAGGGGAGATTTAGACTGGATGTCAGGAGGAAGTTCTTTACGGTAAGGGTGGAACAGGTTGCCCAGGGAGGTTGTGGTTGCTCCCTCCCTGGAGGTGTTCAAGTTCAGGTTGGATGAGGCCTTGAGTGACCTGTACTAGTGGGAGATGTCCCAGCCTATGGCAGGGGGTTGGAACAAGATGGTCCTTGAGGTCCCTTCCAACCTTACCATTCTATGATTTTAAGTTAATGCTTTTCAAAATTGAGGAGAGAGAGAACTGGAAGTATGTTTGAGTCCCCCAAAATTCCATCTGGCTGATGGAATGACTTCTTTGGCATCAATAAAACTCTTTAAAATAACTTATGTTGTCACTCATACATCACTAACTGAAAAAACTTCTCAGGTTCCTTGTTATGACCATCACTATTTTTTTAAGACAGAGAAGTTCAGAAATGTTTGTATAAGCATAAGATAAATATAAAATAATCAGGTGTGAAGCAAGGAACCAATTTAGGGATTCTGAGTTTAATAGAACAATCATCCAGCACAATAATCAGGAAGAGGAAAATCATTGAAACCATCAGTCCAGAGCATAACAGGAGTATAAAAGGCAAAGAGGGCAAAAGAGTGTTAGGTGACATGCAGAATATAAAGCAGCAGAGGTTTTTACAGCATATGTTTTCTTTGTCATAATTCGAAACAGTGTTAACCCGTACAGGTAGCAGATAACTGTGAACAGTCTAAAACATTTTTTCAGAACAAGTGGTAAAGAATAACATTCTTGGTGGAGATACATCTTCGTCCCATGTAGAAAGCACCTCATATGATAAAATTGTTGACTGTAATACTCTGTTGTCTCACAAATCATCACTATCAGGTAAAAGATATTATTGAAGAATGATTAAAAAGTTGAAGAGCACTATTACAGAAAATACTTGAAAATGGTTTTGAAGGGGGTTTTTTGTGTGTTTGTTGTGCTGTTTGTTTAAACTATTCATGTAATGTGTTCAAGGACCTTAGCATCCCACAGACTACATACCAAAATCTCTGTTCTGAGCAAGTCAGTGAGCGTCTTGCCAAAAATTCTCAAGACCACAACCCAGTGAGGTCAGCACTGTACTGGTAGAAAACTCTGAACAACCAACAGCAATTAGATTACATTAGAAAAAATGTAATCCCAAGTATTTCTGACCTTTGTTGAAGTTATTTCAATCTCCTATCAGTGAGATCAACTTTTCAAGAGCAAAGTACAGTTCAGAAGCAAAACTAGAGAATGTGAAGGTGCTTGGTTTGATGTCACTTTAGCTCAAAAAAAAAAAAAAAAAAAGAGACAATTAGGTTTCATGTGTGATAGAGTTTGAAATAGCAGTTCAAATCTTCATGGCTAAGGTGAAGTTGTCAGAAAATCCAAGTTATGGCAGCGCTTTATTTTATTATTTTCAGGGCATTTCTCACAGAAGTGGAGATACAACTGAGATGGATCTGCTGATTCCAGATTCTCTTATAGCTTTCCAGTATACTCTCTAATATACCACTTTGGTTTCCATATTTATACATTTTCCATTGAGATTTTTCACATTATGTAGTCACAGTTCATCAATGTGTGTTTAAGCCTTGTCCTTGGATATCCATATATTAGCAGCGTTCCATCAGATGCCTTTTTAAGGTTCATGTTATAACTTCCCTTTTTCAGACTGAGACAATTATTTTTCCCCTTGACTGAGAACTAAAATAGGGTTTAGAAAACAACAAAACAAATAATGACAGACTCACAAACTCAAGATACATCTTGAAGTTTAATATTTTTATTTACATTTTCTCATGACCTTCCATTAATAGAATGATTTAAATCCATGCAATCTCAAACATCGTGATGAATTTTGATATTGACACTTCAATTAGTACAAATAAAACGAAAATATGCTGTCCCCATGGGAAAAGTAGGAATTACTGAAATGAGCATTCTCAAAGGAACAGAAAGAATTTGTATGTTGCAGTTACTATAGTTCTTACAGCTCTGAAATTCTGATACATCGTGTTGCTTTGGTTTGGGTTTTTTTTTTGTAAAATGTTTTTGAAAAGGCCATCCTAAAAGCAAATGCTCTGAAATAGAGCAATATGTCTTGTGTAATAATATCTCTCCCCCTCCCCAACACCCCCCCCCCCCCCAAAAAAAAATATTAGGGACACAAAAAATTAT
>VWZE01004257.1:91427-101601 GCA_013396675.1 Eubucco bourcierii
TGTTTTTTTTTTTGGTTTTCCCCCCCCCCCCCCCCTTTTTTTCCCTTTTTTTTTTTTTTTAAACTTTTTATCTGCTGGCTTACAGGTACTCAGTACCACAGAATTACCCATGGGTCTTCAGAAAAAAAGTATTTTCCTGACCATTGCTTCCTGACTGTTGTTCACACACTTTCCCATTTCAACAGACTTGGAAACTCTCAGGTGAGGCAGAGTTTATGTCAGGATGAAATGGGCAGATGACCTTTCTGGCCACTGCTTAATTCTGTTCCTTAATATGACTTATGGTAGGAAGTATTTAGGCAGCAAAGTGAGAAAAAATAAATTAGGTAGCTCTACCATCTGTCACCATAACACTCAAACAGCAGTTCAATTCTCAGTAATTACAGTGAGCTTTTGGCAAGGGAGCTGATTATTTTCCTCAGGTATGTTTTGTTATTTTGAAGAGAAGAACTGGTCACTGCTGGTGACCTGTCTTTCACAGCTTTTGCAATTCTTTTTGTTTAATCCCATACTGTTCTGACAATTCTTAAGTTAACCTTCACTGCCTGTTTTTATAATATGTTTTGTTTATTGTGATGCCTACAGTCTGGAGGTGACCAGCCCAATGTCTCTTACATTCTTCATATTCATTAGGAATTTTCCCTATTTATATTTTATTCCTGACATTTTTGTTGTTGTTTGTTTGGGTTTGTTTCTGTTAATTTTATCCTTCCAGGAACTTTGCTTGTCATTTTTCCTCTGGCTAAGCTAAAAGTATTTTTCAGGTGAGTGTCTACATAGACCTACTGGGGACTTTTGATGCCATACAGAAACACTTTAGATTAATGGTAAATATACATAGTTTTGCCTTGTGACAAGTTATTTTTCTTGGTTCACAGGATGTTAGGAGTTGGAAGGGAACCAAATAGATCATCTAGTTCAATCCCTCAGCCAGAGCAGGACCATACAATGTATGTCAGGTCATAGAGGAAATCATCCAGTGGGGCCTTGAATATCTTCCAGAGAAGGAGACTCCACAACCCCTCTGGGAAGCCTCTTCCAGTATGCTGTGGCCCCTACAGTAAAAAAGTTCCTCCTTGCATTGAGGTGGAACGTCCTGTGCTGCAGCTTACATCCATTGCTCCTTGTCCTATCCCAGGGAGCAAGTGAGAAGAGCCTGTTCTTTTCCCCTCCTGAACACCCAGCCCTCGGATATTTATAAACGTCTATTGAATCCCCTCTCAGCCTTCTCTTCTCCAGACTAAAAAACCCCAGGTCCCTCAGCCACTTCTCATAAAGCAGTGCTCCAGTCCTCTAATAATCCTTGTGACCGTCCATTGGACTCTCTTGAGCAGATCCCTGTCCCTCTTACACTGGGGAGCCTGAAACTGAATGCAGTACTCAAAGATCATCCCAGGCTTTCACTTTTCTGGCTTACAGCTAACTCTTGTTTTGCTAACAATACTGGAAAAACGCACAAAGTATCAGGTTATTTTTTAATACCTGTTCCAAACTCTGTAGCTGGAATGATTCATGATATACAATCAATGGGACAAAATTTTCTAAAATTTACTCTCTCATGTCTCTATGAGACAGTCTTAAAGAAAATTTATCAACCAAATATTGACAACATTCAATAGAGAGATAATGTATTCTGTTTTGATTAAAGAAAAAAACCAGTACTGACTAGTAGCTTTATAGCCTTATTTTAATATGTTTTTTTCTTTCATCTACATGAACCAGGAAAAAAGATAGAGAACAAGAAATAGTCCTGAAGAAATTATTGAAAAATAATTTTTTCAATTGCATTTAGATGCAACTGTAGAAATAAAATTTTTAATTATTTTTTTTTTTAATATAGGATGAGATCAGACACATTAATTGTTGAAGAAGACCAATAGTATGGAGATACTGAGAGAGAATTAAATTGGTCCAGCCAATTAGATCCATGGCTTTCATTCAAGCTGCTCAGTAGGAAAAACATTTCACAGGTAGTTTTGGTGATTATTGTTTAATTCCTATATTTCACATGTGTATCATGGTGTATGCAGTGAGCCATGAACTACAATGCAGTACAGAAGCAGATGCTCAGATTTATATTGTTATTAGGAATCGAAGTAGTTACCCTGTCTTGGATTTGCCTATGCCCTCATTTGTGGGTCACTCAAAACCTAACTCAAGTACAGACTATTGCAGCATTTTGCCTAGGAGAAAATGAAAGATGCACTTTGAATGTAGCAACTTGACTTCCTGATCTACATTCCTTACTCAGCCTAACAATGTGGTCTTCACAAACTAACATGTGATTTTCTGTAATAAGTCCTCATTATCCATTCAAAGTTACAAGGGAGGAAGACAAGTAAATAAACAATTATTTCAAAGACTCATTATAGTGAATTACAATTTAACTTGTGGGTTTGTGACCCATACTGAATGTAAATCCTGTAAAAGAAAAGATTTTTCATCAGCAAAGATTACTCTCATTGAGCAGTGCAGTTCTTACTTACTTGCTAGAGGACACAGCACTGAAAGTGCCTTCACATGAAGTAAGTTCAGCTATACTCTGCACATCTAGTGAGTTACTGCTGATTATCAAGCATGCTATAAATTCACATTCCCACTTTGTCTGTTGCGTACAAGCAAGCCTAGAGATGTTACTGTGTGTTACCAGGCAAAGCTTTGTAGTTTCTTAAAGGTTTTTTTAAAAAATCTTTTTTCATTGTGTAGGATTTAAAAATTATGGCTCATAATTGGAAATATTAATTCTGATAGACTCATTTGGTGTCAATATGGCTACAATAGAACTTTAGTAGAATTTCCATGGAAATTCAGAATTAACTATGTGACCTATTACTTTGAAGACACTGCTCTGTTATGTAGGATCTGTTCTTACAGCACTTACCTGAACAAAACTGAATGACCTTCCATAGAGTAAATAGGGTATATGTTGTGTTCATATTGCCTCCACTTAGACTGAAAGTGGCAGAAATGAGCTCTGGGAATGCCAGTTCTAAAGCAATTATAAATGACTCCAGTTTCTAGTGTCAGCTCCCCAAAGAATGTGATATCTTTCTGATGCTGTAGTCATTTGTAACTATGCTCAAGAGGACAGAAAGAAGTATAGACAAAGTGGAGTAATTTATCTAATAGAGGAGGATTATTAATTGAAGTGGTGTGTTCTTTTTTTTTTTTTTCACACAAAGAAAACTTGATTGCACCTAAAATTACACCTCAGCCAAAAGATGCAAAGTTATTAAATAAAAGGTTACCAATCAGTCCTTCGAGTCTCAATGGAACAAACAAAAACAAGAGTCTAAAGATCACAGCAAGCGATCTACTTATTCAAAGACCGTCTGCTGACCTTCTTAACAGACCAGAAACTTGCAAATATTGATTGCTCCTTTAAGAAAAGTACCTTAAAAATCCTTTAGTATTTAAAACTTCTGTTGTCCTGATCTGCATCTAAAATACAAATGGATAGTGTTATGAGTGTCCCGAGGTTTTAGCTTCTTACCAGAGATATTTTAGTCTGCATTTATAGTGTCAAGTTCTTTATTTCATAAAATAAGCAGGGTTTATAAGTGATTTAGTCATATTACCAGGATCTGTGCAACATCACAGATCTTTATAAGGAAGTTTGAGCTGATAAGCTATTTGGGAGACTGTGTATAGTAGACTGGGAATTCTTTTTCCTCCAGTGACCTATTTGCATGCACTAACTCAACCTCTCAGTCAGTACACTGAATCAAGAAATTTTTTTCTTAAACAAGGGTTGGTATCGTCGTCCCCATTTTACTGGCCACTGAAAAGCATGTTTTGCATGTATTTAACAGGGCTAGAGTAAAGTAAGAGGTTTGGTGGGTTTGGTTTTTTGTTTGTTTGTTTTTTTTTCCTAATAATATTCTGAAACACAAGATAAATATTCCTGTGTCCTACAAAGACTGTATACCATTCTTGCAACTTCTAACAAAAACCTCATTGAGCAGCTTTCAGAGAAGAAAATTTTCAGCTTTGAAAAAATCAGTATACCTCTCAGTAAATGAGACTGACTGACCAGCTGCAGATTGAAGACAAATTGGAGAAAAAAATAGCAAAACCCAGGCAAAGCAGTGAGATTCTATTGACAAACTACAATAGAGGAAGATTGTATCCGGAGAAAGATTGTATCTGGTGCAAGAGGGACAGTAGGCCAGAAAACCAAAAGCAAGTAGTCTGTAGACCATTTTGTCAAGAACACCTAAAAATGCTAACAAAACATAGGCAAGAAAATCCGGACTGGGATTTAGACAGGATATTTAAACTGCAAAAAATCACTTGTGAAGTGTCTGGGGGCAACATGGGATTTAAAGGTCCATATTGCAGTGAGTTGATCTAGAAAAATTTCCAATGAAGGTGAGACTTCCAGTGTGGGACTGAAGCACTGACACTATCACCAGCTGGCTAAATGAAAAAAAAAAAATAGGTCTAGCTTACTGTGTGTCTCAGTTTCCCTGCCTGTAAGACAGGTTCTTATAATTTCAGCCATCATAATAAAATGGTTTGAAATGTATGAACAAAGATCACTATAAAAAAGCTAGATATCATTAAGAACTATGACCTCAGCTAAAAACAATTTGGGCTGTAGTAATTTACTCTAAACTTATTATTGAAGTAAATGTTGTGTGTTTCATCAATAGACAAAACATGTCATACTGTGTTAATAAATCAAGTACTGTGTTTAGGTTTTCTAAAAGCTCTAGTTAAGTGAGGACAGAGTTTGTGTGCTCTACAGATGTATATGATCATAATATTTACTGATGATATAAGCTTGGCTTTGATTTTCTGCATTAGCTTTATCAATGCAAGATAACAAATGACTGAATGTAACCGAACGTTTTGCTGGGAAGGAGATGTTGGCTGTATGTCTTTTGACTGACCTCATAAACAAACCGGAGTTTCTCTCTAGTTCAAGACTTCTGAGGCTGCTAATCATCACAGAAGGAATGCTTTACTTTCATTCCCAACTCAGACAATTCATAAATTACGGCAGAACTGATTCTCCCACCATCAACAGACACAAAAGCAGTTTCAATAATGTATTTTTGTTAACAGAGTGCCACATCATCCTGTGTAGCAACTTAGTCTTCTACCGATACCAGTGGGAACGTGTACATTAGTTAATCTGGATTAGGACTCTTGTTTTCGGGGGAAAGATACAGAACACTTTTATCTTCCTTTGTAGTAGTCCCAGAAGCAACTGTGCAGGAGATACTTGTTGGCATAAGCGCTGACTGGGCAGTGCTGACAGCTGCAGAGCAGCAAGGAGCTCCGGAGGCATCAAAAAAACCCTGGAGTTCCTGAAGTCAGTGCTGTCAGACACATGCCGAACAGTGGATTTACTGCAGAGCGTTTGAGTGACCAGTGTCCCCTCTGTGCCATTGTCAGAACAACATGGAGTAAACCCCTTAAAGAAAATAGCTATTTATTTCCTCTCATCTTGAGGCTTCATTGGTCCATGATGAAGGTTTTTAGGCATCAGGTGGCCTCACTCGCGTTGTTCAAATTTATTGTATGACTTTTATTTTTAAAAAGTTATACAAGCAAAAAGTAGCTGTTCTTTAGATTGGTTAGATTTTAAATAGACCTTTCAGTAACCAATTAGTATATCTTTTAAGACATGCAGGAAAGAGTTAAGCATGTTAGACATATTCCCAAGATTTTACTGCTGTACAACTATAATTAAAATCAAACAATAGTGAAAAAATTAGTTTGGAAAAATCATACAATGTAGCTCTGAAAAATCCCAGGAGGAAGTCACAAATGCTTCCAGCAAACAGAATAAAAAGAAACATTACTCAGTTGCAAGCCTCATTTCCTCAATGATGGGAAGCAACAATGCCATAAATCACTAGTTACCTTGAGTCATATGATCTTTTGTGCCATGAGCCTTTTGATAATCTCTACATTTGCCATCATGGGAATATCTGTTGAATAAATATTTACTAGACCAAACACACCATTTCAGTACAACAAGCATTTTTGTAAACAGCACTGAAAAATGACCTGCACACGTTAGAGAGTCTCAGCTAGCAATCATTTGTTATCAGATTTATAGAATGATTCTTTAATAAAGCATGTGGGAGGAAAAGCACAAGGTGTTCATTACTTAAAATTCAATTCAATATTTTGAATTGGAAATACACCTGTATGTATAACCTGTGGTATTCTATTCTGGAACTGAGGAAAAAAAAATAAGACACTGAATGTGTGTCTCAGCCAGCTCTAGTCTCACCTTGCACAGCACCAAAGCACTTTGGTCAGAAAACAAGGCAAGGATGAGACTGCAGCCACAAATCCGTTTCACAGGTCTTGTGGTCAAGTTATTTTTTTCTGACACTGATACACCTCACAAAACAATTTCAGTCTAAGCATAAATATCCACAATTTTTAATGTCTTCTTAAATCTCACAGAACTTGCTCAATGTGAGTGAGCTTTTTGGGCAATCAGGCCCAGTCATCATGTGTCTATGAAAAGCAGGTTCTGCCTGACTAACCTGATCTCCTTCTACAATGAGGTGGCAAACCTAGTGGATGAGGGACGGGCTGTGAGCATTGTGAACCTGGACTTTAGTAAGGCCTTTACCACTGTTTCCAGCAGCATTCTCCTTCAGAAACTCATGGCACAAGGCACTGTGCACTTGATAAAAGACTCTGGAAGGCCAGGTTCAAAGAGGGTTGGTGAATTAAATTAAATCTGGTTGGCACCCTGTCACTAGTGGGTTCTGGGGCTTGCTGTCTTTAATATCTTTATTAGTGGTCTTAATGAGGGGATTGAGTGTACCCTCCGAAAGTTTGCAGATGACACCAAGCTGGAAGGGTGTATTGATCTCCCGGAGTCTTACAATGGGATCTAGGCAGGTTAGGTCAATGGGGCAAAGTTAATTGTATGAGGTTCAACAGGCCAAGTGCCAGGTTCTGTACTTGGGTCATAACAACCTCATGGTAAGTTATAGACTTGGGAATGTGTGGTTGGAAAGATGCAATTTGGAAAGGGGCCTGGGGGTTTTGGTTGACAGTCAACTAAATATGAGTCAGCAGAGCGCTCAGGTGCCAAGAAAGCCAATGGCATCCTGTTTTATTAGAAACTCTGAGGCCAGCAGGAGTAAGGAAGTGATCATCCCCCTGTACTCAGCACTAGTGAGGCCACGCTTTAAGTACTGTGTTCAGTTCTATAAGGACTTTGAGGTTCTGGAGTGTGTTCAGAGAAGGGCTAAAAGGCATGCAAAGGTGGAACATATCCTACAAGAAGTGTCTGAGAGAGCTGGGGTTGTTCACTCTGGAGTAAAGGAGGGTGAGGGAAGACCTCATCACTCTCTACAACCACCTGAAAGGAGATGGGAGTGAGGAGGAGCCCAATCTCTTCTCCCTGATGGTAAGCAACAAAAAAAGATGAATTGGCTACAAGCTGTGCCAGGGTAGGTTTAGGAACTTAGGAAGTACTTCTTCATTGAAAGGGTTATCAAACACTAGGATGGCCGCTTAGAGCAGCAGTGGAGTTACTATTCCTGGAGGTGTTTAAATGCTATGTGGACTTGGTGCTTAGGGACATGGTTTAGTGGTGACCTTTCAGTCCAGGTTTGAAGGTTGGACTGGATGATCTTGGAGGTCTCTTTCAATTACAGATATTCTGTGATCCTATGAAAACCAACTACAACAGCAACACCATCTTTATGTGGATAAGGAGTTCTGAACTAGAACTAGTCATAATTACCACCAATTTTTACAGATTTCTTTTATGCCTGGTAGTTCATTTTGTGTCTTATGCCTATTTGTAAATACAAACAGAAGCAGAGTAATTCCTAGGATGGAAAAGCTGATATTCTATGGAAAACAGCTTTCATTGGTATGTGAAAAACTGCACGATAGAGATTACAATGAGAAAATATTTGGTGCTTTGTGAGGCTGGTGCTTAAAATGTGATTATTCATTACTTTTACTGGCAGTGGGAATTTCTAGCAGTTTGACTCCAGGGTTAGTGTATTAACTTTGATTGCTGCTATTAGGTAGAGTCCAGGGAAACAGAGGAGGTAAGTGATGTGTGCTCAGAGCATCCCATCTGCACCCACATCCTGCAATGCCAGGCAGCAGCAGCAGCCGGCCTCCCAGTGCTTGGGGACAAGCCTACTGGAGGCAAAACACTGGCTTCAAAGCATTCGAGGCATTTACAGGGACTGGTTTGGGGACCAGCCCCTGCCATTCAGGTTCAGCTGTTTACCAACAGGTGAGAGTTTGACCTGTCTTTAAAATTAAGAGATGTTATTCAGAAGTTTATGGGCATCAGTAAAACAATTATATTTACTGATACTGAATAAAGAATAACTAAATTGGTAGATCAGGATCAGCTCAGACAAACCTTCTGTTGGAATGGTTTAGGGAGGTGATTGGTTTTATTCCTACATTTTCTGTCTGAAGCTGTGTAACTCACAGACTAGAAAATCATAGGGGAAAAAGAAATTGAAGGATAATCCATAGCATGTTTTGGGGCATTTCCCTAGCATTCATTCAGTCCAATGTTTAAAATGGCATTCTTTAGCTTGACTTGTAGATGGAGAAGTTCTGTGACATTCCAGAGTTTAGCTGAGTCCAGAATTGTGTCATTTGAGAATGATTGCCATTATAAGTTCTTACATAATTTCTAATGCTAAAGTATGCTGAAGTTGTGGGAAGAGTTGTGATTAGCAAGCAATTTCTTTTTTTGTTTTTTTACTTCTACATTGAAACTTATGAGCTGCAGAGCAACCTGAACTGTAGCCAAATCAGAAATTTTCCAAAATTTCAATGAAATAGAGCAACTGATTTTTTTTCCCCCCTTTTTCCAGTTAATGGTGAAAAGCAAATATGTTATTTTCATATAGAGGGATCATGTTTAAAGGCTCTGCATGAACAGACACTGCAAAACAAAACAAAGCTAAAACAAAGCATTAATGAACATAAACCCCACACACACACACAATTTGTAATGTCAGTGTTCATGGTTTGACAGAAAGTAGATAAAATCTATCACAGATTAAAACAGGCACACAGATAAAATATCTTATTGCCTATGGCAAACTCCAGGAGCAGAATTGTTCACATGGAATGGGAATATCACATTGAGATATGACAGGCCATGTTTTATTGGTCCATTAATACATGCNTCTAATGCTAAAGTATGCTGAAGTTGTGGGAAGAGTTGTGATTAGCAAGCAATTTCTTTTTTTGTTTTTTTTTACTTCTACATTGAGACTTATGAGCTGCAGAGCAACCTGAACTGTAGCCAAATCAGAAATTTTCCAAAATTTCAATGAAATAGAGCAACTGATTTTTTTTCCCCCCTTTTTCCAGTTAATGGTGAAAAGCAAATATGTTATTTTCATATAGAGGGATCATGTTTAAAGGCTCTGCATGAACAGACACTGCAAAACAAAACAAAGCTAAAACAAAGCATTAATGAACATAACCCCCCCCACACACACACACACTTTGTAATGTCAGTGTTCATGGTTTGACAGAGAGTAGATAAAATCTATCACAGATTAAAACAGGCACACAGATAAAATATCTTATTGCCTATGGCAAACTCCAGGAGCAGAATTGTTCACATGGAATGGGAATATCACATTGAGATATGACAGGCCATGTTTTATTGGTCCATTAATACATGCCTCAGGTATGTTTTCAGGCAGGAGGCCACAGGCTATTAATTAAGATAATTTGCAGTGGTTTAGTCCCGAAACACCAAAAGCAATTCTGTGATCAATCACAGAAAATCAATCAAGAATACCATTTTTGGAAGATGTGACATAACAAAACATATAAAATAGATAGCAAGTAAGAAACAGAGAGAGATTGCCACCTGCTTTCTTTTACCTGAATTAGAAAGGACTCCTGCAAAGTAGGAATTCTGCAGCATAAAAAGCCACACAGAAAATAAAATAAAGCAAACCTTACTTGACTGACTTACTTGACTTACTTGACTTACTCAACTTCTGGACAGATAGGCAGAGTCCAACGGGATGGTATTCAACAAATCCAAGTGCCAGGTGCTGCACTTTGGCCACAACAACCCCATGCAGAGCTATAGGCTGGGGTCGGAGTGGCTGGAGAGCAGCCCAACAGAAAGGGGGCTGGGGGGGCTGATTTACACCTGCCTAAACACGAGCCAGCAGTGTGCCCA
>VWZE01004257.1:104577-134464 GCA_013396675.1 Eubucco bourcierii
CAGGCTGAAGAGCCCCAACTCTTGTAGCCTGTCCTCATAGCAGAGCTTCTCTAGCCCTCTGATACTTGAACATTGACCAGCTTTCTTGAGCCCCTCTTCCTTCCAGGGTTTTTTTCCTATGGGACCCTGTCAAGGAGGTCCCTAAAGAGGTTGCACCCTCCTTGATATGTTGGTCTATAGTAGTTGTCACTTGTACTTGAGAGAACTGTTGTTCAAATACATTCTTTGTTTGCATTCCAATATAGTTGTGTGTGCTTAACTGTATGTGCTTTCTAAAGTTTTTCTTCTGTTTCTAACCATCATTTCAATCAAATTTTATCTTCTATCAAGTGTATTGTGGCATATATTCTTCCCAAGTTAATGATTTTCTCTAGGATTCTTTCCTATCTGTTTAATGTTTCATGATTTACCTTTGTACTGTTCTATCACTATTAGTGTCTGTATTTTGATGTCATTTAGCATAATGTGAAAATCCCTTTATATAATGTATGTTTCTCCTTCCAGATCATTTAAGAAGTTAATTAAAACTTAAACCACTTTCTAGTTCTGCAGTTCTAAACTAAGCAATTCATTCAAATTCATCATCTTACCTTCTATAACATTTCTTTTGTTTACTTTTTCCTGTCCATTTAAAATTCATGCAAATCTTTCAACTAAGATAGCATAGATTACTTTTGATTTAGGCTTCTATGTATTAGATGGCTCAAATTACATTTGAAGTGTTTCCTTCATTCACTAAATTTTGGACTCAATGATCTAAAGGCTTTTTCCAAACTAGGCAGTTCTTTAATCTGGAAATTTTACCTATTCTAGCAATCATGTTCCTTTAGCAAGAGCTCACCTCTCATACTCACAGCTAGTGTAAGCTCATTTTCCCTTTTGTCTTGTTCCCACCAATCCTTATTTCAATTTCAATGCCTTCCTTTGGCTAGGCTGTATAGTTTCTGGTGCACCTATCTTCTGTGTAATTTAGTAATAGTATAAGAAACTACATCTTTTCAGTTTCCATTCTCCTTCAGCCCCAAACTGACAATACAGGTGTTTTTTTAAAAAATGTTGTTATTTCCTTTGGTTTTCAGTTCTTAAAACATAACCTAAAACAATTAATCATTGGACTGAAGTTTGCTGGCATTGTAAATATTTCTGGGTTATAAATGCACAGCTATAATTACAAATTTATTTCCTCGAGAAAAGGTCACACCATCTTTCTTTTTTTTTTTCTTTTCTTTTTTTTTCCTTTTCTTTTCTTTTTTTTTTTTCCTTGTCTTTTTTTTTCTGCTCAGAGGAATTCAAAGGCAAAATAAACTGATCCCGTTAGACTTCGAGTTGTTTTAATTTTGGTTAATTTTTAAAAAATAACAAAATATTTAATCAAGATTTATTCAATCTTTCCAGTGTGGAAAGTCCTTAAAAAGTTTCTAATTTTGGTGCTACAGATCTAGTCATTTAGCAGTGAATATCTTGTTTATTTCTTAATGTTATCAGTCAGCATGTAAATTCTATTCCTGAGATCTATGTAATGAAAATATTCAAGACATACCTATTGGTGCATTCGGACACAGTATTTTAGTTAAGATAATCTGGAAATATCTGAGACAAATATTAATTCAATAAAGGGAAATCTTATCAGTACATTTGCCAGTATATAAGATGAGATGCATTTAAAGATTATATGACTATGTGAGCCTGCATGAAGGACTATGAGACAAATCAGAGTGTGAAAGTTAATATTAAAGAAAGAAGTACCTCATTTTCCAAGGGATGTCTTTTTACTGGGTGGCAGAAATAATTTTCTTGCTTGATCTATTATATTTTTTTTCCCCTTGCTTGAACTGAAAGCTGATATTACATTCCTTTTTAAGATACAAAACTATTTCCCATCACAGCCTAGCAAAGTTTCTTCATCAGAGAAGAACCAAGCCATTCTTTACATGGTTGCATTGGTAGCTTTCTAAAAACTTTAAAATAGCAAAAGAGAAAAACAGTGTATGTCACACAAAGAAGCTATTCTGTCAACAATGAAAAGAAAAATAATTAATAAAATTATGATGATTTAATTTTGATTTGTAGCTTATTATGATCTTAAAACAAGAACAGTTAAACCAACAGAAGCCTCCTTTTCATTTGACTAAGCGTTTTACTGGGCTCTATATGATGAGTGACAACTGAACGTCTATCACCCCTCAGCAAGACAACATTAGAAACATTAAAGCATAATTGTAGTTATCACCAAACAAGATTTTATATGGCTCAAAGAGGCAGAACCTCAAGAACTCTGCATTACTGAGGTACATAGCAAAGGCACAAAACAAGACAGGTTTATGGATTTGAGAGAAACTTGTCTTCGAAAGTCATTAATTACAGCAAAGTATTAAACAAGTATGATTTCAGCTTAAATTATCTTTGATCTTTCTACCATCTTCCATTATCACCTTGATTTTAAGCTAGTTTGTTTATGGTTTTAACATGTATGGGAGTATATTGGTGGAGAAGCTGTCAGCGCAGATGTAGTTTTCTAAAAGTAAGAGCTGCATTAGATAACTTAAGCACATTTTAAGCCCTTGATCCAGCCAAAGTGACATTCAACAGCTGCTAGGTTGCAGATGTTCCACATACATTTCTTGGGCTGCAGATAGAAAGACTGCTCTCCTTCCCAAGAAGTACCACCATACCTATTACAGTAAAACTTATTATGTCTCAGTATCTCCTCAAAGTAGCTCAAGGACACATATTGCAGCAAGCTGTATGATCCAGGAAAACTAATTAAGGATAACTTGGCAGCAGTTCACTTCCTAGAGGGTGGACTTAAAAATATCTTCATTGCAAGAACTCTTAGTAATTAAGGAGTTTAAGATTTATGGTCTTATATGGATAATGTGATTCTGTTCACTTTATTCCACCTTGCACAGATATTTAAGATCTTGAGTTGTTCCTTGTTCTTCCTCGATCTGGTCATTTAGGCCAGTGTAGGGTTTGGTGTCAAACACAACCAAATCAGAAAAGCAGGTTTCAATACTCTGGGCTGTTGTGCACTGTTTCCTTTATCTATTATAGTTAGCAAGTCTCTTTTTCTGACCATATCCTGACTACCCAAGGAAGCTTAGATCAGCTTAGATACAGGCCGGGTAGTGAATGGTTGGAGAGTAGCCCTGAGGAAAAGGACCTTTGGGTCTGGGTTGATGAAAAGCTCAACATGAGCCTGCAGTGTGCACATGCAGCCCAGACAGCAACCGAGTCCTAGGCTGCATCAAGAGCAGTGTGGCCAGCAGGGCAAGGGAGGGGATTCTGCCCCTTTACTCTGCTCTCGTCAGGCACTATCTGGAGTACTGTGTGCAGTTCTGGAGCCCCCAGAACAGGAAGGACATGGAAGTGTTGGAGCGGGTCCAGAGGAGGGCCATGAGGATGATCAGAGGGCTGGAGCAGCTCTCCTATGAGGATAGGCTGAGAGAGTTGGGGCTCTTCAGCCTGGAGAAGAGGCTTCAAGAACACCTGATAGTAGCCTTCCAGTATCTGAAGGGGGCCTACAGGAAGGCTGGAGAGGGACTATTTACAAGGTCTTGCAATGATAGGACAAGGGGCAATGGGTTTAAACTGGCAGAGGGGAGATTTAAACTAGATGTTAGGAGGAAGTTCTTTCCAGTGAAGGTGGTGAGACACTGGCACAGGTTGCCCAGGGAGGTCATGGCTGGCTCCAAGGCCAGGTTGGAGGAGGCCTTGAGTAACCTGTACTGGTGGGAGGTGTCCCTTCCTCTGGAAGGGGGTTGGAACTAGATGATCCTTGAGGTCCCTTCCAACCTTACCATTCTATGATTCTATGATAAGTGTATTTGTGTGTATAGTGAAATCCGGAAAATCAGACTCCTTTATAAAATCAATCAACCAACTATACAGATCATGAACAAAGCAGGGCTTTAGACTCAGGGTTGGGTTTTTGGGTTTTGTTTTGGGTTTTTTTTAATGACAAAACACTTTTAGATTACTATCCTATAACAGCTAAGGTAGATAATAAAAATGACAGCTCATTTTATACAACGTCAATCAGGAATATGTTTTTCCTTCGCTGCAGTAGCTATTAACTCAAATAAACTACTTAAAGCAATGATATCATTTTGGATAAAGTTACTGTTTGAGTTTTGTTGTGAGGCTGTGTGAATATAAGTTAAATTTAACATAATCTATAATGAAACCATTTTTCAGAACTAGATTGCAATCATAACTAAATAACTCTAAATTAGCTAAAGAACACCAACTGATCTCTTGAGACAAAGCTCAGGTGACATGTCACATATAGAGCTACAGAGGACATCTAGCAGCAGACATAGAGAGATGCCTTCAGAGTAGGCGTAGTCTGATATAAACAGAATTCATTTATAAGTATCCCAGGGAATCATAGAATCACAGAATCATAGAATGTCAGGGGCTGGAATGGAACTTAAAAGATCATCTGGTCCAGCCCCCCTGGCCAGAGCAGATCACACTGGAACCCATTCACATGGTTCTTGAATATCTCCAGAGAGGAAGACTTCACAACCTCCCTGGGTGGCTTGTTTCAGTGTTCTGTCACCCTCACAGGGAAAACATTCTTCCTCAGCTTCACATGGAACTTCCTATGCCTCAACTTCTACCCACTGCCCCTTGTTGTGTCACTGGGCATCACCGAGGAGAGGCTGGCTCCATCCTCCTGGTACTCACCCCTTACATATTTATAAACATGAACGAGGTCACCCCTTAGTTTCCTCCTCTCCAAGCAAAAAAGCCCCAGTTTCCTCTTCGTAAGAAAGATTTTCCACTCCCTTAATCATTTTTGTGGCTCTGCACTGGGCTCTCTCAAGCAGCTCCCTGTCTTTCTTGAACTGGGAGGCCCAGAACTGGACGCAATACTATACATGGGATTGTTCTTTCCCAGGTGCATGACTCTACACTTGCCTCAGTTGAACTTCATTAAACTTCTCCCTGCCCAACTCTCCAGCCTGTCTAAGTCTCTCTGAATGGCAGCACAACTCTCTGGTGTGTCAGCCACTCCACCCAGCTTGGTGTCACCAGCAAATTTGCTGACAGTGCTGTCAGTGCACTTCATGCCCTCATCCAGGTCATTAAAAAATACTGGTCCCAGTACTGACCCCTGAGGATCTCCACTATTTACAGGCCTCCAGCTAGACTCTTTTCCATTGACCACAGTTCTCTGACTTCTTTCCTTTAACCAGTTCCTAATCTCAACCTCACTACTCCATCACCCAGACCACACCTCAGTTTAGTTGTGAGGATGCTGTGGGAGACAGTGTCAAATGCTTTACTGAAATTAAGGTAAAGCACATTCACTGCTCTTCCATCATCTATCCACCTGGTTACGTCCTCATAGAAGGTTATCGGATTGGTCAAACATGACTTCCCCTTTGTAAAACCATGCTGACTGCTCCCAATGACCTTCTTGTCCTTGCTATGGCTAAGCACATTGCCAAGGATAAGCCACTCCATTATCTTTCTGGGGACAGAGGTGAGGCTGACTTTCACTGCTCTTCCATCATCTATCCACCTGGTTACGTCCTCATAGAAGGTTATCGGATTGGTCAAACATGACTTCCCCTTTGTAAAACCATGCTGACTGCTCCCAATGACCTTCTTGTCCTTGCTATGGCTAAGCACATTGCCAAGGATAAGCCACTCCATTATCTTTCTGGGGACAGAGGTGAGGCTGACTGGTCTATAGTTGACTGGGTCCTTCTTCTTACCCTTTTTGAAGACTGAAGTGATGTTTGCCCTCCTCCAATCCCCAGGCACTTCTCTCATCCACAATGACTTACCAAAGATGATGGAGAGTGGTCTGGCAATGACCTGTGCCAGTTCCTTCAGCACTCATGGGTGCATGCCACCAGAACCCATGGACTTACGGATGTTCAGTTTACTTAACTGTTCCCTAACCCAGTCTTCACTAAAGCAGTTCCCATCATCCAAGGAAGCCTCCTCCTTGTCCTTGTCTTCCTCCATGGCCTCAGGGCTGTGGGAGTCCTGAGTATAGACGGAGCCAAAGAAAGCATTCAGCAACTCTGTGTTATCCACATCCTCTATCACCAAGACACCCATCCCATTCAGCAGTGGGCCTATGTTGCCTCTAGTGTTGGTTCTGCCTGAAATATATTTGAAGAAACCCTGTTGTCTTTGGCCTACCTTGCAAGATTGAATTCCAAGGAGGCTTTAACCTTCCTAGTAGCCTCCCTACCTCCTCTGGCAACCATCTTATACTCCTCCCAGGTGGCCAGTCCCTCCTTCCACAATCTGTGGACTTTTTTCTTCCACTTGATTCTGTTCAGCACCTCCCTACTTAACCATGCAGGTCTCCTGACTCCCCTTCTTGTTTTCCTACTCACTGGAATGCTCTGATCCTGAGCTTGGAAGAAGTAGTTCTTGAATGTTAACCAACTATCATGGCCCCCGTTGCCTTGTAGTACTCTGTCCCATGCTATTTCCCCTAGTAACTGCTTGAAATTGTCCCTGCTGAAATCCAGAGTTGTGATCCTGCTAGATATTCTGTTCCTACCACTCAAGATCCTGAAGTCTATCATCTCATGATCACTTCAGCTGAGCCTAACATTCACTGCTTCAACCAGACCCTCCTCGTTGGTGAGCACCAGGTCCAGCAGTGCTCCTTTCCTAGTTGGCTCCTCCACCATTCGCATCACAAAGTTATCATCAATGCACTGGAGGAAGCTCCTGGACTGTGGCTGACTAGCTGAGTGGGGCTTTCAGCCAATGCCTGGGTATTTAAAATCCCCAAGGAGAACCAGGGCCTGTGATGGAGAGGCAGCTGCCAGCTGTCTGTAGAAGGTCCCATCAGCTTCCTCATCCTGGCCAGGTGGCCTGCGATAAACACCCACAACTGTATCAGCCCTCCTAGACTGCCCCTTGATTTGTACCCACAATCTCTCTACTCACTCCTCATCCTCCCCTAGCAGAACTCAATATATTCTAGTTACTTCTTCACATAAAGAGCAACTCCACCACCTTGCTTTGTTGGCCTGTCTTTCCTAAAGAGGACATAGCCATATGCGATCACATTCCAGTCATGAATCTTGAATGGATTTCTGGCTCATGTTGACCAATATGGCTCTCTGAAATGCCTTAATACACTAGAAACTTACTAAGTTCTAGTAATTTATTTATAAACCAGCATTAAAAAATGTAGATTTTGTCTTAAACCCTATTTTATTTGTTTTCATAAGTGTTATGCAGTGCATATATTTTGTTGCTCAAAACAAATGTAGTTGAGGAGCTCAGTGCAGTACCAGAGACCTTTTACAAAACTTAAACTTGTGATACAAAAATCACATTAAACTGCTTAAATCCAATGTTGGCTGTCCATAAAACCATAATCTAATCCAACTTTATAATATATTATATTTTATTAACAATTTTCCATCCAATTATTTTGTCCAAGACACCATGTGTACCATCAATGACAGCTGCAGTAATTCAAAACAGGTATGAAGATATCATCTCAGTATCAGAGAGACCAGGATGTGGAGATGAAAACTGCTCTCAGTAATAAGAAGTGAAGGAAATCTGTATGCTATTCCCACTCATGGACATCAGCCTTATTTCACCACTCACAATTTGCCAATAAAAACTTTTGTTACTAGAAATTGTCATGCTAATTTACACAGCATTGCAGAATCACAGAATGTCAGGGGCTGGAAGGGACCTCAAAAGATCATCCACTCCAATCCCCCTGCAGAGTAGGATCACCTATACCAGATCACACAGAAACTTGACCAGGTGGATTTTGAATATCTCCAGAGGGAGACTCTACAACCCAACCCCCTTGGGCAACCTGTTCCAGTGTTCTTTCACCCTCACAGGGAAAAAAAATCCTCCTTATGTTTTCATGAAGCTTCCTATGCCTCAACTTCCACCCATTGCCCCTTGTCCTACCACTGGGCATCACTGAGAACAGGCTGGCTCCATCCTCCTGATATTCACCCTTTACATATTTATAAACATTGTTGAGGTCATCCCTCAGTCTCTTCTCCAAGCAGCACAGCCCCAGCTCCCTCAGTCTCTCCTCATAAGAGAGATGTTCCATTCCCTTAATCATCTCTGTGTCTCTGTGCTGAACTTTCTCAAGCAGTTCTATGTCCCTCTTGAACTGCGGGGCCCAGAACTGAACACAGTACTCCAGATACAGCCTCACAAGGGCAGAGTAGAGGGGCAGGAGAACCTCTCTTGACCTTCTAGCCACACACCTTTTAATAGAGCCCAGAATGGCTTTGGCTTCTTTGCCACAAGAGCACATTGCTGGCTCTTGGTCAACCTTCCATCAACTAGGACCCCCAGACCCTTTTCTCCTTCGCTGCCTTCCAACAGGTCAGCCCTCAACCTATACTGATAGCAGGTATACACTAATGCAGCAAATCATTAACAAATATATATAAAGATAGAGGAGGTTTTGAGAAGCACATAGCTTTTGGAGGGTCTTGGCTCTATACAGTAACACCACCAAATATTTACAACCAATAGTATCAGTTCAACTCAGTCCTTTGAATATGGCAATACTACTACAGTTTCTAATAATTGTCTATTTTTGTAGTTATAAGTGTTATGCATTGCCAAAAATGTAGCACAACAACAGCCCTCTAACATTCTATACAGTCTGAGTGGTCTTCTAATAAAGTTTATAATAGTTATGCAGAGGTCTTAGAAAATGATCTTTTGAAAAAATTGTACAATCCCACATACTACTCTTCACCAATTGCATGTAAAATCACATAGCTCCTGCTTGTCAATACATAGGACTAACATTATTCAAGACATATACATGGAAGACACATGCAGAGGTGTAAGTCACCTATCCTGGAACAGACCCTGTGGATAGTATTTCACTTTGCCAGTAGAAGGATGATGTAACACAAGGTGAATCAGTTAATTGGACAGTTCATCAACAAAGCAGCTCAGTTATCCTAAATTCATGCCATCCCCATGTAAAACACACAGATAAACCACCCTCTTGCCCCAGAGTTAAACCTTTTCTTTCTACCATAAACCTGCTGATTAATTCAAACAGCTTAATTATCCCTTAACACAGGTTTTTGAAGACCTCAGAATTTCTTTAAAGAAGGGTGTTTACAAACTTTGACTCCCTTTAATATTGTTAGCCAGTACTAACACAATCTAACTGGTCTAAACTGGCTAATTTCATAGACTCATATATTTGCCAAATACCAGTTTGGAAGGAACCTCAAAGATCATCCAGTCCAACCTTTCAGGGCAAGAATACAGTTTAAATGAGATAGCCCAGCACCCTGTCAAGCTGAGTCCTGTAACTATCTAATGCAGGGGAATCCACAACCTCCCTTGAGAGTTTATTCCAATGTCTAACAGTTGAAATGGTGATTTTTTTTTTTTTTTTTTAACCTGGCATCCAGTCTGAATCTCTCCAGTAACAACTTGTACCCATTACCCCTTGTCTTTACCATGGGACTCTTTGTAAAAAGGGAGTCCCCCTCCTTGTGATAGCCGCCCTTTAAGTACTTGTACATGGTTATGATACCTCCCTTAAGCCTTCTCTTCTCAAGGCTGAAAAAACCTCAGTTCCCTCATCATTCCTTCATATAGCAGGTCTTCCGCTCCTCTGATCGTTCTTGTGGCTCTCCTCTGGACCCTTTCCAGCCTGTCCACATACTTCTTGTACTGTGGGGACCAAAACTGTACACAGTACTCAAGGTGCAGCCTGGTCAGCGCTGAGTGCGAGAACGACATCCATATCCCTGCCAGGAGCACCACTTGCTGATCATACCAGCTGAATCCCTGAGGCAACGTGCTCAAAGTACAAACTCACTTTTGCTGTTTTGTGGAGAGGTGGTCAGTTCCTACTGGTGAGCAAATGATAATCACCCTGTATGCATGGTCAAATTCATTAGAAGAGGTTACATACTTTATTTTCATTCCCACATCCTACTGACCTTCAAATCTGTCTGTTTATTAACCATACTCCTCCGCTCGCTCTTGCAGGTGGCTTCCCAGCCTGCTTCTCCCATATGCCCGGGATACAGTTTACTGTTACTGCTGCATTTTCCCATACAAATTTGAACATCAGTTTCATATTCTTATTATCTGACAACTCTTGGTTCCCACATATCCCTGATTGGGATACTCTCATTAATGCAACTCAGCATTCTGTTGACTTTCTTTACCACTGCAGCACACTGTTCATTCATGTTGAGCCTTTTGTTCACCAAGACCTCTAGGTCTCTCTCCATAGTGCTGCTCTCAAGCCAGGTGGCTCCCAATCTGAGCTGCATTCTTGGGTTATGTGTTCCCAGGTGCAAGACCCTACACTTGGCCTCACTAAACTTCATACAGTTCCTTCTTGCTCCCTTGACCAACCTGTCAACATCTTCCTGGAGGGTAGTTTTTCCTTTTAGGATGTTAACTTACCCACTTATTTTTGTGTGATCCACAAACTTCATCAGGGTGTTCTTAATTCCAGTATCCAAACCATAACTTGCTGTTTTAAACTCTTCTAGTTGCAATGTCTCTTTAATTGCATTCAACATTAGAGTTATGTAAACAACAGGTCGTGACATTCAAAAGTGTCAATGATTTCAGCAATATTAATTATTCTGAAGAAAAGATTACATATTTCTCTAGATTCCTGATTATTTCAAAGAAATTGTGATTATGCAAGTGTCATTAACTTTGTTAATAATCACTTTGAAATAGAGTCCAATGAATATTTGCATACAAACATAGTCAGTCAGAAAGAACTCTATAACCACATTAAACAACTCATCCCATTTGGATGGGCAAAGTTAATTTAAGCTAAGGAACATAAAGCACTTCTAAGTATCTAAAAGAGAGAACTGATCAGCAGACCCAAACGCATTTCACATTTATCAATAACACATTGGCTCCAGAGGCTGAATGTTCTGGAAATGGAGTAGTCATTTTATTAATTAGATCCCGTTCCTTTTCATGGCTGTTGATTGTCCTTTACTTCGAAAAAGAGAACACTGGGTTGTTACAAAAGAAATTCACCATGTAAAAGTCTCCATTTTATAGATATATATTCACTTACTCTGACTACTTTTCCCCTCAGATTTACCACATAATCTTATTTACACTGTTCTAGCAGTCTGCCTTGTTCTCTGATACCGCATGATCAGTTTCCAGCATATATATTTACCAACAAAGCTTTCTTTAATCAATTTTTTCATGAGCACGAGCCCTCAGAAGATATTTTGAGTAATAAATGCTGTATTTCCCGTTAGATTAGTTTTGCACAGTATGCAATAAAACAGTTTTATTGTGGTTAGAAAAGTAGTTTTAGCAGGATTTTCAGTTTGGATGTCTTATGTCATTCATCAAACTATTGCCAACAAAAGAAGAGGGGAAAAAAAAATCAGAAAACCTTGAGGCACTTTTACTGTCACATGTTTCTGCCAGTCAAGGCAATTTTGTCCATGAAATGGACAATAAAAATAGACACAATTTTTTTTGTTTGCTACTGATGTCCACATTTTAAAGAGTGGAACCTCAAAACAGATGATACCGTATTGATCTTTGATTCCCACCTCCTACACAAACCACATTATTATATCTAGCTTTTCTGCCTTTCCTTTTGTCCTCTTTTATTTTTTTTTTTTATATATATATATATAAAATTTGGTCTGTCTCTTAAAAAGCAGCAGTCCACATTGATACAAGCCATGAGCATGGAAAAAACTGGTTTGAGACGTTGTTGGTCCTATAATCACATATGTCTGTTCAACACAGGTTTTTTTTTAATTTTAAAGGAGAATATAATCTAGTTTTATTGATATAAGAATAAATTTACAGTCTTCTACCTTTTGTTATTCCTCTTTAGAGACCTCATTAAAATTAGTTCCTTCATGTAATCACCTATTCTAGAAAACATGCAGGATCTCTTTTAAAATGCGCATCTCAATTTCTGAAGCACTTGTTACTGCTAACCCTAATAAAATTAATTCAGATTCTAGCTTAACAAAAAGTCTTTCCCATAAAGTATTTTTTCTAACATATGCTAAAATTACCCTTTTGTAATCAGTGTAAATACTTTCGACATCCCAGTTCAAGTGGTGAATCTTATTTATACTTGGATAGCCAAGAGCACTTTCAAACATGTTAAAGTTTTTACAGGCAGAAAAATGAGAACTAAATAAGCTATGATGTTAAAAACAAAGTAAGTAGAAAATACAAGCACTGTCCCACTTAGTTGCTTATCTTCTGGTACACAATTTGTACATTTGCCCAAGTTGAAAACTAGTATAGGTTTGCCTGGGCATGGAGATGGCTACATAAAAATCACTTTCTGTAACACGTCTTCATAGAATCATAGAATAGTAAGGTTGGAAGGGACCTCAAGGATCATCTAGTTCCAACCCCCTTCAAAGGTTTTGAACAGAGGATCTTCCTTTCTTAAACAGATGTATTACTAAAAATGCCTTTATTATATTTACAGACAGTTTAAAAGCCAATAACAGTTTTAATACTTGCGATACCAAGATTTTCTGTACCTGGTCACTTTCATTTCCATTTAATCCTGGAATATTAAATATATAGGAAGATTGGTATTGAATTTTCAGTTCTTTAGCTCAGTTCCAGATATGAAATGGATGTAAAACCAGTGTGATGACTGACATTTGCAGCAATTTTTTTCACACAACATTTACCTTTCATCTTACTTGAGTGTGAAACCTGAAAATAAAGCTGAGATCAGTGGAGAAATATTAAATGAAATTAAAAAGCTAAAAAAATTATATATTTTAAACTCACTAAAATTAAATTGCTCTAATTTTCTCTTCTAGGTCGTTAAAAAATGCTAGATCATGACATTTCATTAAATCCTTTGATCTCATTCCCTCTGATTGTTTGTTAAAATCCATAAATCCAATCCAAGAAGAACCATCATCTTTGTTACCAGCCTCAGCAAACACAACTTCTAGAGAAGCTCTAAAATCAAATTGAGATATTGTGAAATACTTTTCTTCTTTGTGTCTTGTAATTGGTGTGTAGCTAAACAAAGATCTTCTTTCCCTCCAGATATCAGTTTTGCATCCTGCAGGATGATTAACATATTAGCTAAAAAGACTACCAAATCAAAAAAACCCCAGTAAACAACAACCTCCCCCCAACCCCTCCCCTCAAAAAAAACCCCACAAACCAACAACAACAAAAAAACCACCCCAAAACTCACAAAACAAATAAAAAAGGAAAACAACCCCACAATCAACAAATTATGTGTTTACTGATTTAAAGAAAAAATGATTCAGTGATGATTTACATTTCTTATGTACATTTTAGCTAGAATACTCCCAAAGTACTTTAAACTATGCTTTTTAACATACTGGGATTTGCACACTAATTCATTGATTATGATTCCTTAACTGCAGGCTAGAATATATTCTCTTCTTTGTGTGTTAATTATATTGTGTGTCATCCCTAATCTTACAGAATTTATTCTTAGACTGGAGAATGAGACAGTGAATGAGACAATGCATTTAAAATTAATTTTTCTGAACATATTTGTGAACCTCAGCCTTTTCTGTTACTGTCATTAATAGATTGTTTTAAAAAAAATTCAATTAAACCAAACTATTAAAGTGGTTACTGGTTAGTTTGTTATGTTTGTTTTTCAGACAGGACAGTTCTTCAAGGCATAATTAATAGGTCGACCTTGTGATATCAGAAGGTGCTTTTACACTCTAATTTCATGCTGTGATATTAGAGTTTGGATTGAGTCAATGTGGGAAAGATTTCTTATTGTTTTAGTACGACAATTAAAATATTTGCTATTAGGATGTTTGTCCTGATATCTAACTTAAATGTCCTTTGCTGCAGTTCATACCCGTTACTTTCCACTTTATTTGCCAGAAATTGAACCATTTATTCAATTTTGGTGTGCAATACCTCTTCCTATGCACAAGGACCACTATGTACATCCTTCTAAACAAGCTATTTCAGATGTTCACAAGGACTCAGGATTTTTTTTTTTTTGCTGATGTTGTTTTGATTGGGTTTTTTTTGTTTGTTTGTTTTGTTTCTGTCTTCTGCAGTTCATCTGGGTCACATTACTTCAGCTGAGGTTAACCTGTTGCTGTGTACAGATGGACAATTACCTTGAACATTCTAGAGGTAGTTAACAACCATGCTGAAATATTTGTTGATTGGTTTGTTTTGTTTTGGTAGACTCATCTGCTAAAATCTTTGCCTGGTTCCAACAGGCTGTAAAAATCAGAGGTAAGAGGCATAGAAAATGAATAGTGGAAAGGGATGTCACCACGTGAAAAAGACAAACTTGCTTTAACAGATAGCAAGCAAACTGCCCTCCACTTTTCAGAAGCAACTCATATTAGGTTGACATCTGCTACTATTTTTAAATCTTAAGTATGAGATACAATTTTTGATAGTGACATGTTTAGGTTACCAACATGGGGCTGGTTTGACTGATTAATAATCAGAATAAGTGAGGTCAAAATGAAATTATTTCAGATTTTTGTGGGTTCTGCTCTCTCTGATTTTGACTTTATTGCTGTGTGGGTATTTTCTCCATGTGAAGTAAACATCAGAGGACTGGAGCAGTTTTCCTATGAGGACAGGCTGAGAGAGTTGGGGCTCTTCAGCCTGGAGAACAGAAGGCTTCCAGGAGACCTTAGCCTTCCAGGATCTGAAGGGGGCCTACAGGAAGGCTGGGGAGGGACTGTTTACAAGGTCTTGCAATGACAGGACTAGGGGCAACGGGTTTAAACTATCAGAGGGGAGATGTAAACTATATGTTAGGAAGAAGTTCTTTCCAGTGAGGGTGGTGAGACACTGGCACAGGTTGCCCAGGGAGGTTGTGGCTGCTCCCTCCCTGGAGATGTTCAAGACCAGGTTGGACAAGGCCTTGAGTAACCTGTACTAGTTGGAGGTGTCCCTGCCTATAGCAGGGGGTTGGAATTGGATGATCTGTGAGGTCCCTTCCAACCTTACCATTCTATGATTCCATGAAACCCGTCTGAGGGGAAGTTTCTACCAATGATCCGCTGATAATTAGAACTACACTACAGTTTTCCAGTCTTACAAGAGTGAATGAAAACTGGTTCATGTAGGTCACAATTGAAATACTTTAACAGATATTTTATGAACTATAACATTTTTACTGCATGTAATTTCTCTTAGGAAAAAAAAATATTTTCAATTGAGAAAATAATTACCTATCATCCACACATACAAATACTTAACCCAATTCATAATATTTGAACTTGAACCAATGATACAATCATTTTGTGTGGTTTGTATTACTGGCATTCCTTTTGACTGTATTTTTTGTTGAATAATTCATTGTATATGGCACTCCAATTAGTAAACAATAAATTCAGTCCAAGACAGAAAAGTAAATTACTTTTTTTTTTTTTTTACCACTCATTTCTCTTTCAAACAGGCCATAAGTCATCACTTAAGACACTGCTGTAGAAAAGATGCTACAGAGTGATGGATTACACAGTTAATCTGAATGAGCAAATTGCAGTTATGTTTTTAATACGTGGGATCCAGCTTTGTTCAAAAAGCTACCAAATCAAGAATGTATAGAAGACCTTTCACAAAGTAGTGGTTTTCTACATTTATTGAAAATACCAACACAATTGTCATCTTCATTCAACTGAATTATACAGGAAATTATATCTGAGAAGCTAGTTACATGCTCCAAATCCAAGCTAGTATGCTTTGAATATTGCATCAGTTTGCAGCTGTGGTAGTTTGAGGGATCCTAGGTCCCCCTTAACAAAACCTTAGGGAGAAGAGCCCATCCCAGGGGGATGGACCTGGTCATTCCAGGATATTTTAATATTGTTATTCTATTCTGTCTACCAGTATCACAGCTTAAAGGATAGTGCCTGACTGATCTCTCCCCCTTCGCTTCCCTGCCTTCCTTCCCTTTGATTCTCTCTTGGACCAGAGTGTGTTCTTATCTCATGGTTTGTGGGGAGATGACTGGCAGGGAGTTGAGCTGTGTCATTGCAGCCCACTGAAGCCTGGTATGCCCCAGCTGGGGAGGGTAGTTTCAACTTACCCTCAGGGCAACTGAGGGTGGAAGCGGTGGAGGATTCTAGAAGGCCAGTTTGGGCTGAACAAGTTTTATACTTATTCTACCTGATTGCCTTTTGTATATATGCTCTTGTAAATAGAATTTCTCTTTAAACTTCCCATCTGTGTGCAGTATTCTCACTTACTCCTGGAAAGGGGTAAGAGTCATTTCTGTCCTCCAGTCCCAGGTATGCTCATGGCCCCAAACTGGGACAGTAACTTTCCCAGATTGTTCAATATCTAAAAAAAACAAAAACAAAACCAAAAACAAACAAACAAAAACCCCCCAACCCCCCAAAAAACCCCAAAAAACCCCCAAAACCAAAACAACAACAGCAACAACAACAAATTCTGATATGTTCTCCATCAAAATAATACATTTTCTCTTAGCTCTTGTGCTAAAACAAGGCATTCATCTAAGCTGCCTCTAGCTATTGCAGTTGCAAATAGTGTAATTATCTGTCACATTTCAGTGTGTAATGATAAGACTGATCCAAATGGGAACTAATGCACTACCTGGGTGTCTTTCCTGAGGAGGAACAACGAAGCAACAAAACAAATCATGCACAAGGAAAGGATTCCACTGCCCTCACATATGAATGATATTTTTGCCTCCAAGTTCTTTCTTACTCCTCCTTGTTCTTCCAAACCTAGTCATTTATAGTTTGAATTTATTTCAGCATTTTCCTGCCAGGTAAGCCTTAGGGGAAATAATTGCTGCCTTTTCCCCTGCATTCTCTTTGCAGTGTCCTCACCATCTTTGTATATCAGGAGGAACAGCACCTAAACCACAGGTTGAGGCAAAGTCCTTTCATTTACTTTAAAGAAGCTTGTCAGAAAGCCATTAAATACAGACTGCTGTGGATGACATTGTTCTGACAGCTTGAAACACTGACATGTGTTTCTATAGTCAAAACAATTTAGAAAACTAAAATCCTGGTTTCTTTATTTTGGTGTTGCAAAAGTATCTCCACATTTCAGCTGTATTCTTATTATTTTGTTATCTTTATTTAAAAAAAAAAAAAATCTTCTTATAGTTGCAACTACACATCTTTAGATCCCAGCATGTAAATTAATTACAGTTAGTTTTGGCTGAGAAATTGTATATCTGGATATGGACTGCACTCAAAGTGGCTAGGAAGGCTTAAACTGCTGTATGACATCCCACAGCTGTAGCATTCCCCCTGACAGCCAAAGCTTCACAGTCACACCAGGCTCTGTGAGCTGAATTATGTCCTCAATAACCCAGTTTTAGAGGTTTAACATACATGATTTTAAAACTAATTTTTTTTTCCCTCATTAATTTTTTTTTTACAGAAAATGCATAGAAATTGTCTGGAAATTTGCAATCCCAACTCTGCAATGAACTGAAATCAGAGACAGAAAAAAAAAACCCAACTAGTCAAAACAGGGCACAATGCTTTTTTCACTGATGCCAGGTTTTTTTAGCCAAGTTTTCGTCTACTGAAGAGATGATTTGCACTAGACAGTGTCACCTTCTATTAAGCAATTAATTTTGCTTAGCTTGAATTGAAACATCAGTTTTCCAGGGAAGTTCTGGGTTGTTAGAGGCCTCAAAAGATTAAATTTTACCAAGTAAAAAGAAAAGAGACCCAAGTGAAATGTTTTCAGCGCTGATTTGGAATTAAAACATAGAACTTATCTCCTACGCAATCATAGCTGTGCCCTGAGTGTGTTCTCTAAACTATTCCCTACTGAAGAGTATGGAAATGATACATCTAAGAAGTCAGTAGAATAAAGGATGGAGAATATGTACAAATTGATAGTTTCCTTAGTAAAACTTGATATAAAGTAATTTTATTTAAAAGTTGCCTTATAATTTGTTTCTTCACATAATTTATTTTGACATTTTAGTATACTTCATTTTCATGCAAATTAGGTGAATTATGCTTTCTGCTTTAACAGCAATTCCCTTGACTCTGCTTATGTTCATCATGACTTTATCCTATGCAAAAAAAAACCATTCTGTTTTAGGCATTACCGTGTGTTTATTCCACTTCACATTTTCATTAACAGTCAAAAACTCCAAAACGCTGGCATTAAATTACTAACAAACACAAAACCCCTTCTGCCCTTTACTGGTGGAACAAAATTCAAATCATCTGGCTAGCATTTCTTGGATATTATGGTGGTATTTTAGCACTTAGAAAAAAGACAAATCAATTCTATAAGTTAGGCATACCTCATACTTTGCAAAAGAAACTACACACGATGAGACCCAAAAAATAACTAAGCAACCAGCTGAAGTCATCAAGTTACTGCCAGTAATAGAATACCTAAAATTTAAGTCTTTCAAGAAGTGCTTGCATGCCTAAGGATTAGAGGACAGACCTATAATGTAACAAAAATAAGTTGTAGTTATACCACAACTAAATATGTTCACAATGTAGCTCTCATAAAAAAAGACCATCTGTGATTCCCCTCCCCTTCATGTTAAGACAAATACTAATTTGTTTCACAGGTAAATCTGTTGAATCTCTGTCAGTGACCCCAAGCACCAATCATATGCTTTACTCCAGTTAAATGTTTAGAGACGAGAAATGAACACATACTGTGTAGAGTGTTGTGCTGTCTGTAAGAATTAATCCTTGGCTTTTGACTTTTTTTTCTTCTTAACTGAACACTTGTAATTGGTGCTGATGCAACCACAGTAATACAGAAATTTGGAAATAATAGATTTTGTCATTGAGGTTCGTTTGCTATTTGCACCTAATTAATTAGTAATAGATGTGGAAGCAGAATTCTGACCTAGTTATAAATCTCTGTGGATACATGTATATTTATAGAATTCCTCTTCGGACTAGATCATTAGACAGTGCACAATAAATGAACTTTAAATGATTTAGCAGCGTTGGTTTCTTGTCAGCTTTCACAAACACCTCTGCTAAGTTGAAAAGTTTATAACACAAGCACCATAAGTCAAGTACAACTATGCCATAACATCTACTGGTTTTAAATTTTACACACCTTATTGACAGTTTGAACTTGCGGCTCAATATGCTATCTAGCAAACTTTTACCTGTGATGAGACTGCTATTGATCCACGTAGCATCTAAAGCTGTTCTCATCTTTAAAGTGGTTTTTTTTGTATTTACTTTTCCTTCTTTAATATATATTAAATCCTTTCGTGTTGTCTGATGCACTAAACTCACCTAACTGTAACACCAGTCTTAGGATGGATAATGCTTTTCAGCTATACTAAATGTCTAAATTTATGAGCACAGCTGGTGTTCCTCCCTTATTGCTTTATGGTGGTTTCTTGTGGATTTTTCTCTGATAATATCTCATCCTTACATATCAGAAAGAAACCTGAATGTTAATCACAAAAATGCAGAGAACACTGCCTCTGTGTTGGAAGCCTGTGATTTTTTTATAAAGGTAAACTTTTTCAGCTGAATTGCATATGAATGTACATATCTATACAACATCATCTTATGAACACCTGCAAACAGTTGAGTTTAATTAAGCTGCAGCTGTTGCTGACTGAGAACAAAGATTTACCAACAAATAAGCTAACTTTACATTGTCTTTCACTGTGCCATTTTTTCAACACTTTTTTTTTTTTTTTAATGGTAGAAACATTTTTAAATAGTAGTTGTATAATTAAAGACTAAAAATCAAAGTACTGTCTAAAGTGATGGGCATGAAATACGAGTAATGGTGTTCCCTAGATGAACAACTTAGATGAAATGTATATGCAAATAACATGAGTTTACTGAACACCTTGAAAGCCAAATCATTCATCAGTAGGCTTTTGGGAAAATGAAGGATATTCATAGATAAGTAATGCAAGCTCCTATGTTATATTACATATTGCAGTAGGATGAAGTGGTGTGCTGGTTTGAGGCTAATTGGAATATTTTAATAGAGAAAATTACACTATAGGCTGTGAAAGGAAAACATGGTGATGTCTACTTCACTCATAGGCTTGCTGACATGTTTAGGAGAAGAAACCAAAACATTAGATAACAGTCAGTCTCTCTGGGGCACAGCATCTCAGTCTAGCAACTTCTGGCTCTTTCTCCTCTCTGCTGAGTAACCTCACTAATCACTTTTTTTCTAACCCCCCCGGCCGATCCTCCAAGCTCATCTTGTGCATAAGGCAAACCTTGGGCTAAGATATAGGTGTGAGGAGAAGGTGGAAGGGTGGTTGGGAGCCCCTTCTGGGGTCTCTGATTTCTGGGAGTGGTGTTGTGTTTCTGTATTACCTTTAACTTGTATATTACTGTAAATATTCCTGTATATAGTGTATATATCTGCTTATATATTGTGCTGAGTTGTAAATAGAGCTTCAGTCCTTAACTTCCAGCCAGCTGAGTTCCAGTCTGGGTCATTTTACAAAGTGTGGGGGGTGGGGAACTCCCAAACCATCACAACTGGAAATTAGGCTCTTTAGAAGAAGAGAAAAAAACAACAGAACAAAACAACAGCAAAAACCCACAAAAAAAAAAAATCCTAAGATTTAAACCAGAAAATATTGGTTCTAGAGACAAAATGTGATGGAAATATACTCACATTTATATCAGGCAAACACTAAGATAAAGCCAACCAGTCTGTGTTAATAATCAAGGAAATTTAAAGGCCCTTTCCAGTATTTGCAATCCACAGTTACTTCTCTGTGAAACCTTACTGAGTACTTATTGTTCTGCTTAATATATTAGAAATAACACTAAGAGTAAGACATCAGCTGTTCCATTTAATTGTAAGTGCTAAAAAGCTGTTTTCTACTTTATACTTCCAAATTACTTCACTGAAATTACCACACTCTTGCACTGAGTGATATATGGTAACTTAATCAGCGTAGATTCTTTTATTAATTGGTTTTGATCAATTATAATGCTTCAAACATTGAGTAGTAGAGAACACAATGGAGATGTATAATGTCCAATACAAACAGAAATTGCTACTACATGAACTCAACAGATTATAAACCGAGAAGCTACAGAGTAACTGAGAAGCCCTGGAACTATGCATATAAAAAATTAGTTTTGATTGTAATGAGTTTTGGATAACTGTGAATAGATAGAAAAATGTAACTGATCAACATATGTAAAAAATATTGCTACCTTAGGAGATTCATATAATAACACTTAAAAAGAGAGAAAGAGAAGGTTGACAGAGTATCTGATCAATGTGTACAAATATCTGAGGGGTGGGTGTCAACCTTCTCTTCTCCTTCTCTCTTTTTAAGTGTTATTATATGCATAATAATAGGATGAGGCCAATAAGAATAATTGGATGAGGCCAATCTCTTTTTGGTGGCAAGCAGCAATAAGATAAGGAGCAACTGTACAAACTTGAACAGAGAAGGTTTCACCTCAACATGATGAGAAACTTCTTTACAGTAAAGGTGACGTGGCATTGGAACAGGCTGCCCAGAGATGTTCTGGAGTCTCTTTCTCTGTAGATCTTCAAAACCTGCCTGGATGCATTCCTGTGTGAACTACCTTGAGTGATCCTGCCTTGGCAGAGAGATTGGACTTGATGATCTCTGCAGGTCCCTTCCAACCTCTAAGGTTCTGTGATTCTGCAATTCTGTGGTATTATTATTACAATTTCTTTTAAAATATATAATGTAACAGGCATAAAAACTCAGAGCTTTGAACAAAACATTAATTTTTTTCCCCCATTATTCTTCCTTGATCCAGTTATTTTCAGTGGTGCAGAGTAATATGACAAGAAACAATGGATACAAACTTGAACATAGAAGATTTCACTTCAACATGAGGAGAAATTTCTTTACAGTGAGCAGTACCAGAACAAGTTGCCCATGGGGGCTGTGGAGTCTTCTTCTCTAGGGCTTTCATAATCTGCCTGGGTGCATTTCTGTGTGGACTACCCTGAGTGATCCTGCTTGTGGCAGGGAGGCTTGACTCGATCTCTGGAGTTCCCTTACAACCTCTAATATCCTGTGATTCTGTGATTCCACTGCTGAGCTAGAGGCTAAAATTGTGGCTGTTCAGAGGTGGTTGGCATTCCATGTGGAGCAAGCACCTCACAAAATTTATTTATAAAACATTATAACTGTCTGTCAGGTGGAGACAGTGACCTTCATATACAAAACCTATTTCTACGCTTGCCCTTGTCTGAAGAGTTTAAAAATCTGGTTACTCTCTCTCTGAGGAGTGTCATAACCACTGGACATAACAGGTGCTGGACAGAAGTATTTAGTTGGCATCTGCCTACACCACTCTGCCTTCAGGACTTTGAGATCTATTTCACAGGGAAGGAGCAATGATCTAATTTAGGAGCTACATCACTCACCTGGAGAGGCTGTGGTCCCAGACATGCAATCTGAAATACTTAATCAGTGTGATTATGCACAATCCCCAAGAAATGACAGAAATTTACAGTGAGAAAGGAACTAAAGATTCTTCTCCAAAGTCAGTGCCAGCCAGCAGGACTAGGCTACCACTGTATGCTAAAGGATTGTTCAGCACTGGGCATGAGCTATAGGATGAACAGTGCATTTCTGAAAATATGAGAGTCATCAAAAACAAAACAAAACAGAACAAAAACTTCCAAAAAAACTGCAGAAGGGAGGTTGGTGTATCTAGGATACTCAGCTCAGTGTTCTGCAGTTCTTGTTAGAATTGCTTTTCTCCCCTTATCTCAGAGACGAACTCTCAAAGGAAAGATTTTTAATTTTTATTTTATTTTTTTTTTAGTCTAAACTCCAAAGCAGGACAATTTGATTAGGCTTGATTTGCTCAACAAAAAATAATTAAATTGGTCCCTCCATAATAATGCTGTTCTTTGGCATATTAAGTCACCATACTTAGAGTTTTATGTATGTCAACCCCAACACATATTTTAGTTGTAAATTCTATTTACCAAACACTTTAATAAGGGAAATATCTGCAGAAAATGAGTTGGTTGGTCATTCTCAGCTCTTGACACCTGATTTTTCTTTGATCTATTATAATTTACCTAATAAGCCAAGCTCAGAGTATTTTTTTAAGAAACATTGAACATTTCAAGTTTTACATATTTTACATCTAGATCTTGGTAGCTAGGGAGCTCATTAGCAGTTACTTCTTGTGGTGAATAAAATGCCACCTGAGAGTATAAGGACTCCTTAATTCATAAGTTCACATTCTTTTAAGAAGTCGCTTAACCTTTAAGTCAACTGCAGCATATTAAAACTAAGCTGCTTTCAGCAGATAACAGAGTATCTTGGTTGTACTGAAATTTCCAGGTTATGCAGTTGCATTGGAATGCAACTGTTTAAAGTATCACCTGGCATAAAATTCCAATAGTTAAAAGTCTGTGCAAGCGCTTCAAAACATAAGGGTTAAAATGTGTTTTGAACTAGGTGGAATCTTGGAAAGGAAAATACCTCATCATTGTTTTGACTACTGTAATGCAAATAATCAACATAATATCTGGGATTAATAATAGTAGCTTAGACAGCAAAAGAAGTGAGGAGGAATCGCTTTTGTTTTTCAACTTGCAAATGTAATTTGTGGTAGGTGGCAGGCTGACAAGCCTGTGAATGTAACAGCAGAGCAACTAATGGAACTGCAAGTTTGCTAAATCACTGAATACATCTTTGTGAAAAATTTCTTTGGCAGGGCAAAAAATCGAGATCTGAAATGTTTCTGCAAATTAGAAGTGATTGATAATATCATTTTTGAGTTGCTCATTTGACAAACTTTTTCTTTTAATGTGCAAATTCCTGTTTATGGAAAACAAAAATGAGTACTAGATAGAGTTAATTTGCTTGATGGGAAGCTTCAAATCATAGAAAAAGCTTGTCCTATTTCTTTGACCTATCTTCTGACACCCAAATTCAAGAGAAATCTCTTCCATTCTATTTGTTAAAAATAGAGCCTCTAGAGTTCAGCTGAGTTTTTACTCCTGCTAAGTATTTTGCATAATCCTCAGGCTAATGAAAAGAGACCTGAGTATCCTGTTATATTTGAAAAGCACTTCAATGTATGGATTTTGATTTTGTTGGGTTTTCTTTCCTTTTTTTTTGATTTTTTTTAATTTATTGCTTGTAGTTACTAAAATGTTGTGGAGAAAACAAAGATGTATAGTCACATCTATTTTGCACAGGAATTAGACCTCTAGTACTATGAAAGAGAAATCTGTAACTGATGTAGATGCACAGAGAGAGGTGAACCATCACATAAAAATTTTACTTGCTATTTCATTATATTAATAATGGCAAATACTGAATCTGAAACCAGCACACTTCAAAACAGTTTTATGATGACTATTTCTACAATGGCTTCCATGTTAAGGTTTATAATTTGATCACATTCACGTCAAGTACAGTGGAGCTCTGTAAAGACAAAAACTTGTCTTTGCAGAAACTGTGCAGCTAATGTTTACAGCAGATATCAAAAGATTTTCTGAGAAAAGTGAGTAAATTTATCTATCCTTTAGGAAACATCTTATTCCTAGTGGGAGAACTTGCAATAGAAATAGAATAGAAACAGATGAAATTCATTAATTTCGTCTGTGATGCAATTTTAAACCAAGTATCTGAATACTTTTTTGGTTTTTTTCTTTCAATACTTCAGTTACATCAGACAGTTAAAACAATGTGCTTCAGTGAAGCATTTAGTGATGGTGATCAATCTGTGTTGCTCTTTTAAAAAAAAATCTGATAGAGAATAGCAACTGAAGTGAACGTTTTTTTTGGGCATAGTGAAAAGGGGTTTGTTCATGTTGTCTTTTTCTCATTCATAACTGAAATAAACCCCAAGCTAGTGACAATAACATTAAAAGCTTATTTAATTTCTGAATCACTTTTCCTTCATTGTACATCAATAATAAATGTAAAGCTCTGCCACTGCATAAGCCTAGCAAGACAAATTTGATCTCAGATTGTTTCAGTTAGAATAACACTCTTGCTCCTTTCAGACCAAAATCAGCCTTGTTATATTAAAACAATCATTACATTAATGAAACATTATTTGTTGCACTGCTTGATATTTTAAAAATTGGTGTGTAAATTGATTGTAAAAAAGCAAAACAAAACAAAACAAAACTTTTTCTTTGAAATGTTCTTAGTATTTAGATACAGCTTTAGATCATCCACATACTTGAAAACTAAGGAATGGTGGCCTTGGCATTATTTCAGGTGAAGTAGCTAAATTAACTAAATTTACTGTAGAATGATAGCATGGATATGAAAAAAAAAAAAATCCTCACTAGTTAATACCTACATTTAAGACACACTAGCAGAAATTTTGACAATATTTCTCTGTTAAGAGGCCCTTTTTTCATTCAGTCCAAAAAAAAGAACATTTCTGGTGGCTTGCTGAAAACTGAAATGGGACATGTGAGAGAAAGAATTTGTGGGCCTCCTGGATACAAATCTACCTACTTGTCATTGGATGATATTTCAAAGCAACTGGAGAACTAGAAATCAGCAAGTTGACAGACTTAGCTATATGTTTTCTTAAGCATATTGCTCCCCAATGGATTTATGAAAAAAACAACCAATGCAGAAATTATTCCCTACAAAAAGCACTTAAACCAAGGCTCTAAGACCAATCTAAGGGAGAAAAAAAGAAAGGAGGTTGTCTTATCATAGGTGTAAAAACAAGACTGAGGAAGGGGAGGAAATTTGAGTTCCCCATCAAGTTAGTCCTTACTGAAATGAACAAAACCAGGAAAGCTAAGATCATTCAGATCTGATGTTCTATGTCTAAATAATCTTGGGGTTTTGGAGTCTCAAAGATTTTTTTAGCTGTCTCAACTTGCTGTGCTTTATGCACACCTTGGAGCATATAAATTGCATCCAGTTTAGATGTGATCCCACTGGAAGATGTGCTTTGAGAGCTCAATTAATACACTGCTAATGGATAAATCCAGAGAGTAGATTAGAGAAACAGTTAATCCAAAGGGAAAGTCCTGAAAAGACACCTATTATGAATGATTCTCTCCAAAAAGCTATTTCAACCCAGCTACTCTTCTCATAATAGCTACAGAAGCCATAGAGATAAGGTACGGAGGATTGTCATGACTCAGTATAATGTGACACTTATTCTTTACAACTACAATACCAGATAAACTACTATCTCAGCTTGTAATACTGACCTCTGTGTGCATAAACTTATTCACCTCCAACATCCAACACTTTTAACACACAAAGCAAAGGAACAGCCTCATGAATTCTGTTCACCGTTTTTTGTAAAGTAAGAGCATTTTACTAGTAGAAGATGAACAAGACTTCCTAACATCAAGGAACAATAACCACTTTACTACTATTTTCCCAGTCAACTGCAAAAAAGTTAGCCTACTGTTCTGATCACCATTGATCCCTAACTTCCTATTGCTGCTTTCCTGCTGCTCAGACATGTTTGTCCACTGTGCACCAAACTGTTTTTTCTTATTTTAATAAGAAAGCAAAGTATATTCAATGTGAAACTAAATCACATTAAAAATGGATTAAAAATGCCATAAAAAATGGCATTTTCACTATCAAATCTTAAATTTATCCTGCTTATAAATCTTAAAATTATCCTGATTATTCTGCTAATATACACGAATCTTACTGAAGCAACCAAATAAAGTAACACATTAGATACTATAGGGTGGAGAGAAATAAGAATGGCTTTAAAAAGAAATTCCTCGCCAAATTACAAACAGCACCAAAGTGCTGAAATTTTAAAGTGGACAGATTATGAAAAAGGAATGTCAAATGTGCAGTTTTCTGTTAAATAAATGTCCAATACAAGCTGATCTTTGCTGTGGTTATGCTCTACATTGATCTCATACAGGAAATTCTTTTCAGATTTTAAGCGCCCAAATTACAGGTGCGCGGTGTTATGTTCGCTTATGCCAAGTTGAGATTTAACTAAAGAAGACACAGGGCAAAAAGAAAAAAAAGAGAGGGGAAGAAAGGACTTTTAATGACAAATTTAATTAGCAACTTAAAATAGAAGTTTGGTTCTTTTTGACATTTTTTTCCCCTATATTTAGCTTTAAGAGTCTGTTTAAAATCAGTTACCTCAAGAACACTCAGAGTTCTGACTCTTCTCGGATTACTCCAACACTCAACTCTATTTTTCTATATTTTCATGGCTTTGGAGAGTATTATCATTTGTGTATTATGGGTGAAAGTGATAATACCTATGTCATCTTGTTTTCTCAGAGATACTTAATAGGTTATCTGTACCTTTGAGATGTATTCCTGTGTGCACACTCTTTCCCTCTATAGGATACTTGTGACTTTACGTCATAGGTCAATAGTAGTATCCTGGTTTGTAAAGTTAGCACTTGATCAACAGTGAGAAGTGAGAGGTTTATTATATATATTTTCCTGGGAACCTGATGAAACTGATGACTTTCCAGTCCAGGAAGGTAATTTTATCTACTGTAGTCCAGAGACCTTTGAGGTCAGGAGCTTCTAAACTGAGCAAAAGTCTAGGACATTTTATTTTTTATTTAGGACATTTCATTTACCATCAATTAACTGAAAATAGTATGTAACATAACCAAACTAGAAAATAATATGATTGAGTTGTAAGAAAAATAAAAAACAGTAAACATAACCCACAAAAAACATTACGCTGAAATTGCTCTCTCTGGAACAGGATGACATTCACCACAATATAGTTTAAACTTTAAGCAATAATATGTACACAAATGCAAATTTTAAGTCTTTTGGATGATGCATGAATTGATGCATGAATTGAAATTCTCTATTTGAATCGGGCAGGCAGAGATCTAAATCTAATGCCTCTTCTAAGTGACCTGGTGAAACTCAACTCCCCAGAAAAGCTATAAGGAAAAACCACAGTAATGTACATCTATATCACAGTATCACCAGGGTTGGAAGAGACCTCAAAGATCATCAAGTCCAACCCATCACCACAGACCTCAAGACTAGACCATGGCACCAAGTGCCATGTCCATATGTGCCTGGAACAGCTCCAGGGATGGTGACTCCACCACCTCCATGGGCAGCCCATTCCATATCTATATCTATATCTATATCTATATCTATATCTATATCTATATCTATATCTATATCTATATCTATATCTATATCTATATCTATATCTATATCTATATCTATATCTAGATCTAGATCTAGATCTAGATCTAGATCTAGATCTAGATCTACATCTACGTCTACGTCTACATCTAGGTCTAGATCTACATCTAGATCTACATCTAGATCTACATCTAGACCTACATCTATATCTATATCATCTATATCTATATCTATATCTATATCTAATATATATATCTATGCCTTTATCTATTGTCTATATAAGTATATCTATATCTATCTATAAATATATATATGATCATCTTTTAATATTACAGGATTTCAATCAATATTGGCAGGTTTTCTAGCTTTCATGGCTCTGTTCTGTCCAAAGATACACTGTTTCCATATTATCCTTACAATGTACAGACATGTTCCTAGTGATAAGTGCAGGGAGTGACAAACCCCACAGTAAGATTGTGAATTACTGAGTAGATTTACAAGAAGGACAGGTCAATATACTTCACAACAAATAAACAGCCATTTTGTAAAGAAATGTTGTGTGGAGAATAAGTAAGAATCAGTTACACTGAAGCTAAAGACACATTTATGAGGCTGTATCAGTAGTTATGAGTCCCTTTACTCATATGGGAAAGGCCACATAAACTGTTTCAGAGAAGAGACTCCAGAGACGTTCTCTCTGACTTTACCAAATTAAGTGATCTGGTGTTGAACACCAGCAATCTTTTTTTTTCTGAAAATATATCCAGTGTCATGCATATCCTCTGTGAAATGTGCGTAAAATATATATATTTTTTATACTTCTCTGAAAATACATATGCAGACAAACTGTGTATAGTGTTTGCTGCTGCTGCAGGTACATCATCAGTCACAGATATAACGGAGGTGGAACAAGAGAGCTAATGTTTATATGCTATAGAAAAGTATGCATATAGAGAAAGGAGGAAGTCACTGTCTACCTCAGTACATGAGGCAGGTGACAGATGTGAGAGGTTGGTAAAGTACCAGTATATGTCCAAAATGAAGACAAAACATCATCAACGACAAAGCAAACAGAAAAATGACCCAAAACTTATTCCTTTTTGGAACAGAGCATCTCAATTCAGCCAAATGCACACAAGTTTATATTTCACTAGCTAGAACCATAAACTCAGCACTGTATATTGCTAGAAAGTACCACTAACAATAATTAGATTGCTTACATATATCTTAATAATTCTCTCTCTCAAAAAAAAAAAATCCTTTAAAATAATTGATTTTTCACTTTTCTGTAGATATATGTTCCACTACATCTTCTATTACAAGTCACTACCAATAGCAGGGACTTTTTCTTTGGTGAGAGCTTCTGGGCAGAGCCACACACAACTACCTACACAGTAAATATTTTTGTTACTTTCCTTTGGTTCCAAATATACTAATTACTAATACATATTGACCAGAGTTTGTTTCAAAATACTGCTATTGACATAGATGTTAACATATGTAAAACTAGGACAACTAGGACAACTGATGACCACCAAATCACTTCCACTTGTATGAAATCTAATTTGGCAAGACTGCAGCTATGAACTTTGGAGAAGGCTCATATTTTTCTCAATAAAGACAATCAGCTATGAATCTTGGTGTGAGTCTTAGCTAGAATTGCAGGTATATCTAAGAAAGCAGACATCTAAAAATCTGAGGCTATTCTAGATGGGGCTGACATCCATTTCCTTGTTCCATATAAGGTGGGGCTGTAATTACACTTGAGTGTTATGCTCTTAAAATATTTACTTCACAGATGATCAGAGGGCTGGAGCAGCTCTCCTATGA
>VWZE01004258.1:0-26553 GCA_013396675.1 Eubucco bourcierii
AAGCCTTCTCTTCTGCAGGCTGAAGAGCACCAACTCTCTCAGAATGTCCTCATAGGAGAGTTTCTCCAGCCCTCTGATCATCNTGTTGAGCTTTTCATCAACCCAGACTCCAAGGTCCTTTCACCACCCAGCCTGTATTTGTGCTTGGGATTGTGCCTACCCAGGTGCAGGACCTTACAATTGGCCTTGTTGAATATCATGAGGTTGGCCTGGGCCCACCTCTCCAGCCTGTCCAGGTCCCTCTGGATAGCATCTCTGCCCTCTAGCAAGTTGACTGTGCCACACAGTTTGGTGTCATCTGCAAACTTGCTGAGGGTGCTCTTCAGTGAAGGCCATCAGTGTAATAAGATGATAAATTTAAATTTATTTTTTTTTAAATTTAAAAATCTTTTTCAAGAGAATAACTGCATTTCTACTTCACCTATTTCAACACTGAGCTTTGAGGTCCTGCAATTATTTACAATCTACTGAGAAAAAAGCACACACAACCAAGAAATGTGATTAAAATATTCAACTGTACTGAAGATCGATATAAATATTTGTAAAAGACCAAAGCTAGAAGATTGAAAGAAGATGGTATAGAACAGAAATGCCATAACTTTGAAACTATTTTTCAATAAAATAAAACTATGTTTGAAATTTGTGCTGGAATGCTAAGGTAGTGTGATAAATAGGGAATTCAATTCTATTTTGCTTGCAGGAAAGGGAAACAAATTCTTAGTGATCCACTTTATTAAAATGCTGATTGTGACTTTTTCCCTATGACAGGGCAATCTGTAAGAGAAAGTCATAAGGCAGTGAAACTCTGCATTTTAATCTCTCTTTTACTCCTCTTCCTTTTCTTTTCTCCCACCCCATAGGGTTGGATGATTGTGAGTCAAACACATACAAAATGAAAATGTTTCTACAAAACAAAAAGGCTTACACTTGTATGTTTCCCCATTTGCCTATGTAACTATACACATAAGTCCCTCAACAACCCAAACAAGAGGTTATCTAAGGGTACCAATGGTGTGGCTCTGTGACTCTTTTCCAGAAAACTGACTTCAGTTGATACTCTTTGGTCTTTCTATAAGAAATCCAATTTGGCTTCAATTTAAACTCATGTCACTTGGTGGGATTTCCTGATATCTGTTTCTTAGTGTCTCATGCTTTATATTGCAGGTCTAACATCTTGCAGAAGTGTTATCTAGTGGATTTAGAACAAACTGGATGAAGAAATCTCTCACACATTGTGTATTCATCAGGTTATTTATACTGAAAGAATTGATTTTTTCCAGTCAATTGTTGCACCAAAAGCAGATCTAGAGAGACAGCTGGTGTGAAAAGGACAGCCAGGCAAACCAACAAAATACTAACCAAGAAGGCTCTGGGCAGAAAAGAATCCATAGATATTAATAACATTCAATTTTAAGATTACTGTACTAGCAGTTCAGCACAGGAAAGTAGTCTTCTTTTAGAAATAAACAAAGCAAAATCTTGTGAAAGAGCATCCCAGGATCTCACAGTCTTGCCTTAGCCAATAAGTTGGTGTGCAACCTTGGATAAATCACTTGTCTGATTACATCTTGGGAAATCAGCTGGAAAACAAGTAGAAAGGCTGGCCTCCTGACAAGATGTTTTAAACAAACCAAAGTGTGCTCCTGTGACATTCCTTATTGACATTCACTTCTTTAGATGGAGGATTATCTAATGGGTACATTAAGAGGGAAAGAGAAGAATAACTAGACATGACAGATGCAAAATGTACCTATGTTCATTTACTGCATAAAAGGTCAGAGTTCTTACTCATTTGAAGTTAACAGCAGTATGCAGGATAAGATAGCAAAAGGTTGGTATCAAAGCTGATGTTTTTCCTACCTATTTGCTTTAAAATATTTTTTTAAAAAAAATAAAATTTTAAATAAAATCACATTTGAGTGCTTGATAAAAGGTTCAAAATTCATTTGAATTTGATCTCGATCTATTCCTCCATGCCAAATATCATATTGCATATGTGGATCAAAACATCTCATATGAACACAACTGGTGAACATGAACACTGGCAGATGAACCCTTGCCAAGTGTTTTACTCAACGCACACCCAGCACTGACCCTGCAATTATTTATCACTCTTCTTATGAATGAAATGTTGTTTTTTGAAAAGAGCTGGGAAGCAGGAAGAGAAGGAACAGGTAAAATTGATGTCATACCTGACTAGCTGCTAAAAGATATTTCAGGAAACTTGAAAGGGGAAAATGTACCTTCTATGTAGGTGAGTATATTTAAGCATTAAAAAATTACACAATACACACTATGTTCTTGGTGACTCTTTAACATTGGTGCTTTACTTTGTTAAGCTCTGTTTCTTGGAGCAAGAGTATATATGCAACTTGGCAGTTGCTAAGGTAACAATCATTTAGGGGAAATGGCAAAGCAAAATAGACTTACAAAACCTACATAACATTGACATTAAATGGCAATGGCTTCCCTAGCCTTCAAATCTCCCTGGATATTCATGAATATGCATATCTAACACAAATGTTTCCATTTCATAGGACTTGCCTATGTTTCTGTTTTGAAGGAAGGGTCACTTATATTTGTTCGATGAAGAAAAGTAGATATTAATAGAGGAAATGTACTTTTGTCTAAGCGAATCACCATTTAGTGCTTTAACACAAGAAATGTTAACACACAACCCCTGGCAATGTTTCTTCCTCCAAGGGACATTCCTCAGTACAGTTTCAGGGGCTGCTGTGGAAACTGCCGTGTGCTTTTCTTGCCCTTGAACCTGTGTGTGCTTGTGGCACATGAAGCACTAAAGCATGACATTCAACTCTTCCTCCCCTGGCTCTTTTCACCATACCCACACATGGTAGTGTCATGATGAGCTTGGATTTTCTTGCACTGTCTTCTTTCTGTAATGCCCTGAGTTTCCCTAGCAGTTTGAGCCCCAGACCATTAGAATGTAACTGGATACTAACACCGTGATATTTGAGATAAGGTGCATGGATTCATACTGCATCCTTCACTGTCTTCCAAGCTTTAGTTTGATAAAATAAATATATAGGCTGGTTAAACTAATGAAGATCTTCTGAGGTTGCTTTAGTCAGTAATAGGCTATATAAGGAAGATCCTTTTAGTTTAAGTAAAATTTAGAATGGAAAACTGAAGAAAGTCGTACATGTGACTTTGTTGTTTAGGGGCTTATCATATTCTTTCTGGGAGCCATATGACTCATCCTGTAGATCTTATACCAAATCCTACCAGCCTTAAATGATGCTTTATTGTTGTCAGGAAATCATTCATTTATCTAGGAAAAATTTTCTTTACATAAGGCATCTGGATAATTTTTTGGTGTGTGTGAGACATGCAATATTCTTAGATGATGATGACTTAGCTGACAGTTTTATTAAACATATCAGTAAACTGTATTATTATATTATTGCTATAATAATATTATGTTACTATATATATTATACATATCTATAATATTAGACATTACTATACTAACTATATTATTATAATATTATTACTATATTTAAAAAAAAGGAAAAAGGGATTCTTCTCTTTAAGAGTTGTTAACACTTTTTAACATGCAACAGCTCATCACAGTCAAAGTATTTGGGGTGACTATACAACACTGGCTACTTAAAGGCTCACTCATTTTCTGATAGGAAAGCAAAAAACAAGGGTGGTCACAGCCACATAACAATTCTAAATCAGATAGAAGCAGAGATGTTGACAGTATACAAAAGAAGAAAATAACCATACCCCTAAATACTGAACAAAACTGCCTCTCTATCCTTTAAAATAACCATATACGAGGCCCTAGATTTCTCTAACAAAAGTGACTTAAGCACTCTGTTTTGAGTCAGTAATCAAAAGATAGCAATAAAAAGCAGAGTGATTTCTCTAGCAAACACCCGCCCTTTAAGGTGTTAAGACAACTCAAAAAGTTGTCTCAGGATAAACATAGTAAATTTGTTGTGGTAGACCTGAATAAGCCAAAATAGGCTTATACATATCCTGGCTTGCCCTGACATGTTTTTCTGCTCTCCCTCCTTCTGCTATGGGGAGAAGCAACCGTGAGAAAGAGGACAAAAAAGTTGAAGCCACTGAGTCTGAGGACTCTGGCTTGCCCAGATTTGTTTTGCTCCTGTTTACATCCTGTGTTAAACAAAGTACATACACTTGACTTGTGTCTGCCTCACGCAAGGCCTACATTCTGCCCTAAAAAGGTAAAAGCAAATATGGTCAGGCTTGGCTAACTGCCATTCTAATTGGCAGTTCTGTGGCCAAAGGTCTCAGGCTGTATCGATAACATGAGATGAGCAGGTAACACAATGCCTTTGTATTCATGCTTACCGTTGTCATTGTTCTCTGCTTCAGGCTGTGTGCTGTCTCACTGCCTTATTGCATCCTGAACTGCCTGCAAACTGCCTGCCTTGAGTTTACCAGGAATAGGCTCTAAATGCCTCCAGGCAATCAGCCTGCATAGCCAGCATGACACCTGCGCTGAGACTGAACATCGCAAGACATCCTGCCTACACCTGAAAGTCTCCTGCCAAGACAGGAAGTCCTGGAGGTACACAGATCATCCAGAAGAGCCAGGATAAGGTCAGAGATCATCTGCCTCCCCTACTCAGCACCCTGCAAAATCTGAGAAGAATCAGAAGCCTCAGCAGCTGACAAGACACCGACAGAATTCCCTGAAAATGGTTGGGGTACTGTCTGAAGCTGTAGTTAGTCACGGGGAATTGGGAGATGAATATTTTGTGAGTAAATACTTAAAGTCTCTCGTAATTCACCATTGCCTTCTGCCATAAGCAGAAAGGAGCTCCTTGAGGCCATCTAGTGGACATGTGGTATAATTCACTGCAAGCAGTGTACTGACCACAGGAGCCTTAATGCTTTTATTTTTGCTATTTATTTATTAAATATTCTAGAGCCTATATGATTATCTATATAATGTTTCCATGATCGTGCAAAGAACCAGTTATTATTAAGAAATAGTGGTCGGGGTGACTAGAGTTCTGAATACCAAAATTAATAAACAACATTAATTTTGAAAAATCATATCTCACATCAATTAATTACCCCTTCATTACAAAATTCAAGCCTTGATGTTCACTGAGAGCTCTCAGCAGCCCTCAGACTTGAAGGTGAAATCTAGCAATAATTTTTCTCACTAGTGAAAGATCACTTGCATTGATATATATACTTAAATTTCTGGAAAAAACAGAAAAAATGGAAGTCTTCAGGTGAAATCCTTTCCATATGTAACACTGTACTTCCTCATAAGGTCTAGATTACTGCAGACATATTTTTTAATTGTCTTTGAACCTCTTTGTCTACCTGCAGAGTAGACAAAACACAAACCAACCAACCCCTGCCAAAAAGACAAGAAAAAACCCCCAAACCAACCAACCAACCAATAACAAAAAAACCCCAAAACCCCAAACCAATCAGACAAAAGAACAAAAACAAACAAGACACCACCAACAAAACAATTAAAAAAAAGCAACAAAAACCAAGGCAACTTTCACTATAGAAAGATGGTTGAGAACTAAATAGTGTCTCTGATCCCAACTTGTACCCAGAATATCCTTGGGGAATCAGATTGTGTCTAATGCTGTTGATCTTGATTCCCTGACTGCCTGTCTGTGACTCTCAAATAGTAGTTTCTAAAATGTTAGCCCCACCGGTAGGCTCTGACTAAGGCTCCCGAGGATCAGGGCATGCAGTTCTGCTCTGTTCTCAGCAAAGAGCTGTGCCCTGTGGCATAAGCCCAGTGCATAGAACATCACAGCGGGGAGGGAAAGCAGGCACCTACTCTGTCCAAAGAATGAGACAGCAAACCTCCACTTTCTTTTGTGCTCCCTCCCTCTGGCAATCAGAACATCAGCAATGGGTTTTCTGGAGAGAGCGGCATTATCAATCACAGGTACCATGCACTCAGCAGGATGCCAGAAGGAAGAGGTAGTTTGGAGGTGCAACTGAGAAAGATATCTACTGCTCTTTTTGTTCATATTCATGTATTTTTATCTTCACAGACTTGAAAAGCTTGGCTACTTGTGTTGACATGTGCAAATTAATCATTTGCCTCATGAAAATGTGAGAACCACCGGCACAAGAAAAGCTTTCTTCTTAAACTGGCATTTCCTCTGCTGAGAGAGATTTTTCTCTTTACTAACTAGAGTAACTCACTGTCCTCTGCAAGGCTTTTCCTAATAAGGAGAGAAAGTCCAGGGTACTGCATGAAACACTTGATTTCACACCTCATAGTGGCTCTCTCTCTGGGAATTTACAGCTGCTCTTCCAGACAGGCACCAGGCAAAAATAAACATGCTTCTGTGTGCATGGGGCAAAATATTCCACTCTGCAATACGCTGATGAGTTCATAAGTGGGCAGTAAATCTCAGAGGAGACAAAAGCTGCCACTCATTACTTCTGTTTTCCCTATAATTTCCTTCGTTGCACTTTAAACCCATACCTGTCTATATGAAAAAAAAAAAAAAATATTTGGGGACCATTCAAGTACTTTCTTACCACTATCAGAGGGGGAAATCTAGGATGGAAGGCAGCTTCAGGATTTCAGAGTATGAAATCATATGTGTGCAAAAGAAAAAAGAACTAACCAAAAGCAAGCAATGATAAAAAAAAGTCATCTGACACCCAAATTTGCAAAATAGATTAGAGTTACAAGAGCAACAGATATTGCAGCAAGCCTGGGACACAAAGCTCTCATGAGACTTTCCTGTTTCACTTCAGCATGTGACCAGGCAGTTTTTCACCCTGTTAATGATCTCTGTGTCACCATTATCAAGTCCAAGAATCTCATTATAACATTTTCATTGTAATCTAATCATGTGTTAAATTTTATTTTTAGGACAAATGGATGACTGTCAAGAGGAAAGAATCACACAGGACAACAGTAATCTAATATAATTTCCATAACTAGCAAAGCTTTTCCTGATGTCTTACAATGACATCTTGCAAAAGACATCTACTAGGTGCATTCTGATTTGCTTGGAATATGTCTGTTGACTCACATGGAATTTTTCTTCCATGAGACAAACACAAACAGATATCCTTCTGAAGGAAAAGACACATTTGTGTCTTAGCCAGGAACAATGCTTGCAGTGAATGCTTGCACATCTAGAGTGTTAGGGGAAGCGAATGGTTAGATGCACTGAAGGTCTTCAGGGTTGCTCAAGATCCTTTCAGGACTTGGCACTACCACTTGGTATCTTGTCCTCTATTTGAAGATGGGAAAATTGACCTGTATGCTACCTTTAGCAGGAGCATCAGGTATGTAAAGAGGGAGACTCTGTGATAAATCAGATGTGAACCTCTGGCAAGCAAATCTGTCCCTCCTGAAATTATTAAATTCACTAATGGGATCCTTCTTTGTAAGGAAGAAGATAAATATCCAGACCATTTATCACAATCGGATTATTATATATCTTAAAAGTGACATTAACGTGGGTGATACTCAGCCTAATGCACATACTAGAACTGGCAGCCCAATAGAGTATTAGCAGTCCAAATTGCCAAGCCCTGAATCTAGTGTGCTGGGCTGGGAGTCTGGTGAAAATGAACAGCATTTGCCTGAGGCCTTGGTGCTGCAGTTTGACTATTCAACACTACAGTAAAAGCAGTCAAACAGAAAAATCAAACCAATATTCAGGAGAGCTTGATGCGAAAGTTCAGATCCTTGACACAATCACTTTGTTGTGGTTATCATCTGTACTTTTTAGCATAGCTTGACAGAAGAGGTTTTTTCTTTTTGTCTCAGCTTGGTGACAGTTAATTAAATAAACATTTCCCTGGATCCTGATACATATTTTATGTGATGAACTTGTTCAAAGAAAAAGTGGGTTTGATATGTGGTGGGTAGATGCAAGTGGGGAGTGGAAGCCCTTACATAAATAATCACATCATTTTATGAATCATCTCTTAGTGTTTTTCACCATCTCCTCACCTCTTTGTTCTCTAGAAGTCCATTCTGTTTGCTTTGTTAAATTGACATAGGAACAAATCAGACTGCTACTCTGAGCAGCTAAGCCCTATGCATCTGTTTTCCTAAATGCTAAGTTAAAAATGGAGAGGAGAAAACCCTTCTGGAGTGCATGGAGAAGATTTGCTCATTTTCCCCTCCCTGGAAATTCAGGCTAAAGGGCCATTTATTAGATTTTGATGTTGGATTTTGGAATGAAAAGGCTACTAATTGGAAGCACTGAATACCATATGATCACTTATGTGCCTTGACCTCAAAAAGAAAAAAATCAAACAAATCCTTAGAAATAAATACAAGAAAAGGCTACTAATTGGAAGCACTAAATACCATATGATCACTTAAGTGCCTTGACCTCAAAAGCAAAAATCAAACAAATCCTTAGAAATAAATAGAAGGAGACAAATTCACTACACCTGTGAGAATAGCCACCTACATAAACTGTGGGGCTCTGGTGGGTAATTTAAAGGAGGCTAAAGGACAACCAGACCCTTTCTTACCCTTTCATGACCTGAACCCTAAAGAAGGGAATGAATGTGACAGTCGGTATAACAGGAACGTGTTCTTTGTAATCGTGTTCCTACTGTTTATCTTCATGAAAGGCCAAAATATCCCTACCTCACTGACTACCTATAACTCTGTGGCTACTACCTTTGGGAAAAAAAAAAAAAAAAAAAAAAAAAAAAAGATGGNAAGAAAAAAAGCAGGAAGGGAAGTGTTATTCCAAGTAACAAACCAGTTGCAACGATGCCACTTCTAGACTACATTGGAGAGAAACATTAATTTTAACATTTTATGTGGCTGGTTGCAGAGAACACAACATGGATACCCTGACTAGGACAGCAGCTGGTGAGAGAGGATTACCCTATCGAGGACACCAGTGTTTTTTTCTCCTGTGCTGAAAATTTCAATTCCCATTCTATCATTACAAATAATTTAAAATACGTATTAATTATCAACACCATGGCAATGGAAGGGGAAAATTTGTGGGATAAAGATGGCAAAAAGGCAATGAATTTAAATGATGAGGCAAATTATTCTTTCAAAAGATTTTATGCACAGGATAAAGATTTCTTTCAAAAGAGTTTATGCACAGGATTCATTCACTACTGGAATGGGCTGCCCAGGGAGGTGGTGGAGTCACTGTCCCTGGTGGTGTTCAAGGCGGGTTTGGACGTGACACTTGATGTAGTGTGCACATGCAGCCCAGACAGCCAAACGAGTCCTAGGCTGCATCAAGAGCAGCGTGGCCAGCAGGGCAAGGGAGGGGATTCTGATCCTTTACTCTGCTCTTGTCAGACCCCACCTGGAGTACTGTGTGCAGTTCTGGAGCCCTCAGCACAGGAAGGACATGGAAGTGTTGGAGCGGGTCCAGAGGAGGGACACGAATATGATCAGAGGGCTGGAGCAGCTCTGCTGCGAGGACAGGTTGAGAGAGTTGGGGCTCTGCAACCTGGAGAAGAGAAGGCTTCGAGGGGACCTGATAGTAGCCTTCCAGTATCTGAAGGGGGCCTACAGGAAGGCTGGGGAGGGACTATTTACAAGGTCTTGCAATGACAGGACAAGGGGCAAAGAGTTTAAACTGGCAGAGGGGAGATTTAGACTGGATGTTAGGAGGAAGTTCTTTCCAGTGAGGGTGGTGAGGCACTGGCACAGGTTGCCCGGGGAGGTTGTGGCTGCTCCCTCCCTGGAAGTGTTCAAGGCCAGATTGGATGAGGCCTTGAGTGAGCTGTACTAGTGGGAGGTGTCCCTGCCTATGTCAGGGAGTTGGAACTAGATGATCCTTGAGGTCCCTTCCAACCTTACCATTCTATGATTCTATGATTCTACGTCATAGTCTAGTCTTGAGGTCTGTGGTAACGGGTTGGACTTGAGGATCTTTGAGGTTTCTTCCAACCTTGGTGATACTGTGATAAGTATCAGCCAGTTTGTTCTGTAAAATTTAGGCCACCAAACTTAGCAGTGACTTCTGTAATGAGCCTAATAACTTAAACTAAAGCACTTACTTTAGAGAAAGCCCAATCTTATAGCTGAGAGAAAATTTACTACATCACTTCTGCAATTACAATTATCCTCATTACAAAAATGTGTTTCTCCTCATTATTTTAGGTGCTGTTGTTGAAAGCTTAATTGTTCGCACTCATTTTATGGGAAAAAATAAGCAGTTTGTTATGAAGTATGGAACTATGGTATAATGTTCTCAAAAATTAGTTCAATTTTAATGAGACTGCAGAAAATGTAAGTTATGTTTTAATTTTGTCCTGGCTAGGAACTTAGGCTGTTTCAACCTAAGCAGGCAGGCTTAGCTGAATTCTCACACAAAACACTGCTTTCTAAAGAGGCAATGATCAATTTTTCATCAAGACCTTTGAATCTTTCTGTTGAAGTCCTTTGGCTATAGAAAGATCCTAAACAACCTGCTTTTAAACTAAGGTTTTTAACCTTGGGGAGGCTTATTTGATATGAAACGCAGCTGCTTTTCATTTTTTTTTAAGTTGGTCTAAAACGATGCATTTGAAATCCACGTTGGGCTTCTGAGTTCGTGTACAGAAGAACTTGGAAATGGAAATACAGCTCTGTGTTGTTTTTGTACAGGATGATGGGGAGGAAAGTTGCTAACACTCAGAACCGCAGCTAAATTTTCATGTTCAGTTTTCACATGAGCCTTCATAAAGTGTCAATATTTACCCAAAGAAAACAATTTTCTGTAATGCCAAAAGTGAAAATGGAACTATACAATTGAAACAAAACTAATTTGTTTCCACGACACAGGATTTAAAAGGGGGAAAAAAATGCTAAGCCAACATTTTGTTTCAGTGCTTCATTTCACATAGAAAGAGTGCCAGAGGAATGATAGCTTAGCATCACTGAAAGCTGAACAGATGCTCATTTCTTTATGTTTCGCAGCCCTTCTCTGAGGTACCTGGTTTCCTAAAAACTCCTCCTGTCCACTTTGAATTGCACCGCACATGAAATCTGCTTTGACCTTCGTGACTCCCATATACTACTGTAAAAATAAACAAACCAAAGCAAATTGTTTTTTCTCACACTGAAAGAAAAGAAAAGGGCCTCTTAAAAGATGAACTCTCTTTTTGTCTGTGCTTCTACAGGTATATGTAAACACATACAGGCAAGCACTCGGATTCTCTGGTATCTCACATCATCACTATAAACTCTCTTCTCAGAGAAGAAACAGGCATGATCCCATTGCATGTGGGATTTGCTAATCACATAATCCATCTAAGCAACAAAAAGGAAAGATGTAACAAGTTCTAGTCATACCTATGACAGTTCCCAAGGGAGAAGCCTTTCTTCAGTTATACTACCCACTTCCCAAAGTTGCTTTGTAGTTTCAGTAAAGTTTCTTTGATTAATAAGTGAAAAATATACTCTTCCAGTTTCGTCAAATCATTAGCAATTGCTGCTTTGTGGTCTATACTTCCAACTGAGATTTTCACAGGGACAATTAAACTTCAGCATCATTTCCTCTCTGTTCTAAGTTACTGAAATAACTATCTATTCAAGATCCACAGTTTAAGGAAAATATCACAAACACTTTGGAGCTCTTACCAGAGCAGGGCAATGGCTTACTGTGCTGGTTTGAGGCTAATTAGAATATTTTAATAGAGAAAATTACACTATAGGCTGTGAAAGGAAAACATCATGGTGTCTACTTCACTCATACGCTTGCTGGAGAATTATTTGGGAACAATAACCAAAATATATAGATAAGTCAGTCTCTGTCTGACTCTAGCTGGATCTAGCAGCTTCTGGCTCTGACTCCTCTGCCAATTAATCTTCACTAACCACTTTTCTTCTAAACCCCCTGGCCGGTCCTCCTAATTTACCTTGCGCATAAGGCAGACCTTGGGGTAAGGTACAGGGGTGGGGGAGAAGGTGGAAGGGTGATTTGGAGCCCCTCCTGGGGTCTCTGATTTCTGGGAGGGGAGTTGTGTTTCTGTATTACCTTTAACTCGTATATTTCTGTAACTATTCCTGTCTAGAGCGTCTATATCTGCTTGTACATTGTGCTGAGCTGTAAATAGAGCTTCATCTTTTAACTTCCAGCCGGTTGAGTTCTAGTCTGGGTCATTTTACAAAGTGTGGGGGAGCAGGGAACTCCCAAACCTTCACACTTACAGACATATTTCTGTGTTCCTGGATTTTTACAGTCTCTTGTAGTCTTGGGAAGGAAAGTGGGACAGATATTTAAGAATAGGATAGGATGTGCAAATCCTGCAATTTGTGCTTTTAAAACAAGTGTCACGTGTGTAAGATTTATTCTGAATACTTGCACCTTTTGTACCTTTTCCTTACAAATCTCCCTTAACACAAGATACTGATCAAGGTAAAGCAAAAGTCATAATTTGCTTGGCTTTCATACCAAAAAGGACAAAGTGACTTGGGGGCACATAGCAGTTCCTCTCTGACTAAAATAAATCCTCACCTATATAAACTCAGAAACGTTTGCATCCATTTACATAGCTATTATTCCTCATCTTCATTTGCCACAAAATAATCAAAATCAAGCAGTGGTCTTGCAATAAATTTGGCTCAGTCATCAGAAAACATGGATGTCATTTACAGTTTTTCTTCTTTCCCTATTCTGGGACATGCAGGAGTTACTCCCAGCATTCCCTTTTCTCCAAAAATGCTGAGTCAAAAAACCCAAACCATACCTAAGATTAATTCTTCATAGACAGAGCTGAAAACTGTATGCTTAAAAAAAGAAATGCAGTGCATTAATCTATTCATCACATAAAATAAACAGGTTAACAGTTTTACATTTTTTTGTTATAGTGGAAACTGAGGCTGCATTTAAAGGTTCTACTTCACAATTCAAGGGAAAATATTTGGGTTATTTCTGCTGTATTTTATCAAAATTTAAGTACTGTACAGATTAAACAGTGTTCCTAATTTGAAGACAGAAGCCTACTTGAAGAACAATCTTTGGGTTCTGAAAATTTCCTTAAAGCATTTGACGTAAGTTATACCTCAGCAAAGGTCAGCTCTTGCTTTAAGACTCTTGAGAAGGTTAATTTGACCAGATGAATTCAGACTTCACTCTGAAACCCAGCTGACATTTTTAGATGAAAAGTGAATGATGGTAGTAAGGAAAAAAATAAAAATCAGCCTAAGTTGCTTCAGTTCAGTCACCAAGAAAATCAGGAAGAGAGTCAACACTACAACTCCAGACTTCTCAGGTGCTATCTCTATATGGAGTTTGGGTTCTGGAGCACAACAGCTTCAAAGAGGTTTTGCTTTGCTTTGTTTTCACACTGTAACAATAGTAATTCATACATTTCTGCTATGCCCATGGACTTGGCACCTCAAAAAGAAATAATTTTTGATGCTATGTTCCCCATCCTGCTGTAAATTCAGCAGCCAGTTAGGAGAAAAAGAGAAGAATGGCATAGGGAAGGTGTCTTTCCAGGTTAAGGCAGGAGCCCAGTTAACTGCAGAATAGACCTGCTGGATTTAAAACACTAACAGTTACAAATGAACAGCGGAGAAACAAAGATCTGTATTATAAGAACTGCAATTAGAGCGAAAAAATAGATGTTGGAAATAATCTATATTTGGAGAAAGCAAGAGGCATACATGTCTGCATGTACACAGGCACTCACACATAAAATAAATATAAATAAAATGCAAATATACACACACCCACACACACATAGACATAAAGGAACTCAACTGAAAATTCCTGAGAAATGCTTACTGTTTTACAAGAGTAATATGAATGGTTAAGTTGATATTTTCACCTACAGTTCACAATCCGCTTCTGTAGCACTGAGTCATTTTTAAGCAGGCACATTGCCACATTAGCAGATGGGTAAGCGTGCAGCCATGCCAGAGAATCAGCCAGTCTCTGAAGTTTGAGACTCCCTGGCCAGTTCCCCATCCCAAAAATGCTTTAGCAGCATTCATTGTTTTACTTCTGCAGCTTGCTGGGATGTGTCACTGCCTGAATTTGGAGGGTGCATTAACTTTTAAAAACCTCCAATCAGCAGAATAAAAATCCATCTTATGAAGTAAATCCACTAGGGTTTGGATATTTGGTGAGAGTGAAATGAGAGAATAAGCTACGTGCAGAGTTATGCTACCCCACAGAACAGCAGAACGTATCTGGTTGGGAGACCTCAAAAGCATCCAGTCCAACCCTCAACCCAGCACTGAAGGGTCGACACTAAACCATGCCCTTAAGTGCCAGGTCTACACACTGCTTGAACACGACCAGGGATGGCAACTCCACCACTGCCCTAGAATCATAGAATGGTAAGGTTGGAAGGGACCTCAAGGATCATCTAGTTCCAACTCCCTACCATAGGCAGGAACACCTCCCACTAGTACAGCTCACTCAAGGCCTCATCCAGTCTGGCCTTGAACACCTCCAGGGAGGGAGCAGCCACAACCTCCCTGGGCAACCTGTGCCAGTGTCTCACCACCCTCACTGGAAAGAACTTCCTCCTAACATCCAGTCTAAATCTCTCCTCTGCCAGTTTAAACTCTTTGCCCCTTGTCCTGTCATTGCAGGACCTTGTAAATAATCCTTCCCCAGCCTTCCTGTAGACTCCCTTCAGATACTGGAAGGCTACTATCAGGTCCCTTCGAAGCCTCCTCTTCTCCAGGCTGAAGAGCCCTGGGCAGACTATTCCAGTAACTGAAAAACCTTCCAGTGAAGAAGCATTTCCTAATACCCAGCCTATGTCTCTCATGGCTCAGCTTGTAACCATTTCCTCTAGACCTGTCACTTGTCATTGATGTTGCCCCCAACCAGCCAGGAGGGGTTATGTCTTCATTAGGAAGCAACAAGGGCTTTGGAGTTAGAGAGAAGGACAGAGTAAGACAATGACAAAGCTTTTGCTTCTCCAGCCACCCTCAGGACTTGGGCAAGGTGTTCCAAAGCCTCTGGAAGATCACTCATGGTTCAGAAATCTCTGGAGCGTCAGGGTGAGACAGACATTTGCTGCCCATGCCCTGGTCAGGCAGGACTCTGCTCTACTAGCATGATCTCTATCAATGTGTCTGTGGTAGCAGACATCAGCCCATGGGAAGCACCTAAAGATTTTCTTAGCATTTTCTACAGAGAAGCAGTAAGGCTTGTCACAACACACAATTTTCCCAGCACTGCCTTATTATGTGAGAGACAAAGTTTACATAAGTTCTGTAAAATCATGTGAAAACACGACACAAAACACATCTTTAAAGCTATTATTACTTAATCCTTTGCAAATAGCCCAAAGCAGCACCACTAGTTACAAGTGCAAAAACTGAAATTCCAGAGATCATACAACTGCAACAGGGTTTTTCAGTCTTTGTGATCAAAGTATAATAGTTAAAAAAAATCTGTTATCAATTACTCCCACTGATCTCACTTTGATTTAGGGCATGGTTTTCTATTGGGTAAATCCTCACCTGTGAGGGAGGAAGAAAGCCACAAGTAAGCTTTTTAAGCTGAAAACCAGTTGTGTTTCCTAAAGTGCTGATGAATGCACCTTTTGGAGTGTTTACCTTAACAAGAGTGAAAAGAAGATACTCAGAATGGTGCATGTACTCTACAAACACCACAATTTAATTAGCATTGATTAAACACTGAATGCCCCCTGCAAAATGTGACCATTTAACACTTTTTTACTGTCAAAAATGCATATACTGCAAAATGTTTATACAACTCTATGTGTACATGGACATTCAGAAATACATTTTTATATGTATATACACACATATATATGCCATTTTAGTCTGATATTACTATGTTAATAAATTTAGAAACATGATTTACATCTGGATATGTCATAATTTATCCATAAGTGGGCTACCTGGACAAGAGCAGCTACCAGTTTTCCTTCAATCATGGCTGTAATTAAGCAGGAAGAAAAGTGAAACAGCTGAAAGTTCATGCTAGAAGACTGACATGTTGTCAGGCCTCATAAGTAACAAGATGCGGAAAATGTCAAATTATTTCTGAGGGAGAAAATGTCAAGGATGTACTTAAAATTAGACTTCTCATGGTAAGAGTCCCAGCAAATGAGAAGATGCAGAAGAAAGCTTATGGTCAATGTCCAAATGCTGGCCTTAAAAGGGCAATGAAGTCTCAGACTCAAGCACACAGATCTGTTTCATTTCTTCATCAGCACTTGGAAAATGCTTGAGTTCTGTCTCCCTTCCCAGCTGTTTCCACAAAGATCTCAGATTCTTTATCAGGGACAAACCTGGATATACCCTCTTTGAAATACATTCCTTCATCTTTTCAGCTGTTTTATGTGACCTGACTTGGCATGGCTTTAAAGGAGTCAGTAGAACCACAGTCTAACTCTGAGTGAGGGTTTGTTCCCCTTTTATGTGTTTGGTTTTGGGTCATATTTTTACTTTATTTTAAACTTTTCAGAAGAACTATTGAATATGAAAATGCCTCATTTCCTAAGCTAACGTATTCTGAAATTATATGTCATGCCAAGAAACACTTCATGGCTCACAGGACTGGCATGCCCCAGTTTAGGGAAGTCTTCAATAAGAAAGGGAATAGTGCAGTCAATCCCTTCAACCCTCTATGATCAAAGTGAGTAGGTAGCTTTTATCAGTAAATGCTTGGCTTTAAATCATAACAGCTATTCGGGTTTCCTTGTCCTTGTTTGTAAATTACCTACTTTTTTTTCCCCTAATGTTTCAGACATCTACCAAGGGAAAAACTCTAAAACTTTATAGTGCATCTGAGTGGATTATTAATCAATCTTTGAACTTCTACCTTGAGATCTACACAGCCACAGAAGCTAGCTGCTAGAAAGCATTAAAACTATGCAGTTTCAGTACACATTTCTCCTCTCCCCAGTTCCTGTTAGAACTTCTGCTGCCATTTTATGAGTAAATTCTTTCTGTAAAATAATTCTATTTTTATCTTTATTATCTATTGAACATTCTTTTTAAACCCCCCATGGGGACTTGTGTTCAAAACTGGGATTTTTCACATTTCTTACAATGCTCTATCTAGATGAATTTTTGAAGCAGAAGTCACATTTTTCTGACAAAAGACTACATCAGTAGATAGAACCAGCTTTGTCCTAAGATGCAGAGGGACAGACAATACACTTTGTTTACTCTGCCTTGTGTGATGGTTTGGGAGTTCCCCGCCCCCCACATTTTGTAAAATGACCCAGACTAGAACTCAGCCGGCTGGAAGTTAAGGACTGAAGCTCTATTTACAGCTCAGCACAATGTACAAGCAGAGATATACACTGTAGACAGGAATAGTTACAGAAATATACAAGTTAAAGGTAATACAGAAACACAACACCCCTCCCAGAAATCAGAGACCCCAGGAGGGGCTTCCAACCACCCTTCCATCTTCTCCCCACCCCTGTACCTTACCCCAAGGTTTGCCTTACGCACAAGGTAAATTAGGAGGACTGGCCAGGGGGGTTAGAAGAAAAGTGGTTAGTGAAGATTAATCGGCAAAGGGAAGTCAAAAGCTAGACCACCCGAGATGCTGTGCCCCCAGAGAGAGACAGACTGAGACTGATTTATCTAATGTTTTGAATTCTTTTACCCAAACATCTCAGCAAGCCTATGAGTGAAGTAGACATCACCATGTTTTCCTTTCACAGTTTATAGCGTAATTTTGTCTATTAAAATATTACAATTAGCCTCAAACCAGCACACCTTGCCATGTTCATGTTTCTGTAACAGTTACTGCACACATTTAAAGCAGATTTAAAGATGAAGGAGAGCACTGTGCCCTTGTAGCCAAGGGTCTCAACAGCATCCCATGGTACATTAAGAAAGCTGTGTCCAGAAGGTCTAGGGAGCTTCTCCTCCCCCTCCACCCTGCTCTGCTACTCATACATGGAGCTCCCCAGTTCAAGAGAGACAAGCATCTGATGGAGAGAGAGTCCAGAGAGCCACAAGGATGACTGTGGGACTTGAACACCTCTCCTATGAAGAAAGCCTGAGAGACCTGGGGCTGTTAAGTCTGGAAAAGAGAATCATAGAATGGTAAGGTTGGAAGGGACCTCAAGGATCATCTAGTTCCAACCCCCTGCCATAGGCACGGACACCTCCCACTAGTACAGCTCACTCAAGGCCTCATCCAATCTGGCCTTGAACACCTCCAGGGAGGGAGCATCCACAACCTCCCTGGGCAACCTGTTCCAGTGCCTCACCACCCTTACTGTAAAGAACTTCCTCCTAACATCTAGTCTAAATCTCCCCTCTGCCAGTTTAAGCCCATTGCCCCTTGTCCTGTCATTGCAGGACCTTGTAAATAATCCTTCCCCAGCCTTCCTGTAGGCCCCCTTCAGATACTGGAAGGCTACTATCAGGTCCCCTCGAAGCCTTCTCTTCTCCAGGCTGAAGAGCCCCAACTCCCTCAGCCTGTCCTCATAGGAGAGCTGCTCCAGCCCTCTGATCATCTTTGTGGCCCTCCTCTGGACCTGCTCCAACACTTCCATGTCCTTCCTGTGCTGAGGGTTCCAGAACTGCACACAGTACTCCAGGTGGGGTCTGACGAGAGCAGAGTAAAGGGGCAGAATCACCTCCCTTGCCCTGCTGGCCACGCTTCTCTTGATGCAGCCTAGGACTCGGTTGGCTGTCTGGGCTGCATGTGCACACTGCAGGCTCATGTTGAGCTTTTCACCAACCCAGACCCCCAGGTCCTTTTCCTGAGGGCTGCTCTCCAGCCATTCACCACCCAGCCTGTATTTGTGCTTGGGATTGTGCCTACCCAGGTGCAGGACCTGAGAAGGCTGAGAGGGGATCTTATCAATGTCTAAAAATATCTGACGGGTTGGTGTCAAGATGAAGGTGCCAGGCTCTTTGGTGGTGCCTATTGATAGGAGAAGGAACAGCAGGTACAAGCTAGAATACAGGAGGTTCAATCATCACAACATAAGGAGATGCTTCTTTATGGTGAGGGTGAGGGTGATGGAGCCCTGGAACAGGTTGCCTAGAGAGATTGCGGAGTCTCCTTCTCTGGAGACTTTCAAAATTTGCCTGGATGTGTTTCCATGTGGCCTGCCCCAGGTGATCCTGCTTTAGGAGGGATGTTTGACTCTATTATCTCTGAAGGTCCCTTCCAAATCCTAACATTCTGTGATTCTGTGACCTCAACGAGGTCCCAAACCCAAGTGAAATTCAAGCAATTTACATCTGGAAAACTCTGCATATGCAATGTTTGTACACTGAATTTCAAGAACCACAATCAATTTGTTTTAAAATTACACTCAACTACTTAAGTTTGTGATACTTGAGTATCTTAAGACTAGACATATTAGCATTGTTACCTGAACATAAGTAGTGATACTGGTGATACATAAACCCTAATTCCTCTCTGAATGTTGAGTAATTTGGAATCATCTATTGGAAGGCTCTTTAACAGAAAGAATAACTAGTTCAGAGAAAGTGTTATACAATGAAGAATAAGATGTTCCTAAGTATTTTGTTGCAATTTAGCTGAATCTTCAGTGCTCTTAGGGAGAGATAAAAAACTCAAAATGCTTGTGCAATCTCAAAATGTTCCATTTTAGACAGTATTAACATCACCTGGAAATTAAATATGAATGTACCTGCATTGAGATTGCTGATATTTGCAACAAAAATCCATGGTTTATTATGATTTCAATATTCTGTAGTAACTTCCTTAATGTAGCTTTCATTGTTTTATACTTCAGTGTATCCCCATCTGTTCTTCATTTGGGACAAAACAGCTTATATCTTCTTCTTCCCTGACTAATATGATTTTAAAAAAAATATATATTTATCAGTAGGCAAAAAATATTGCTTCATTCTCACACTGTAGAGAAAGCAGGTGTACTGGCATGACATTCAGTAGCAGGTAATTTGAATCATAGAATGGTAAGGTTGGAAGGGACCTCAAGGATCATCTAGTTCCAACCCCCTGCCATAGGCAGGGACACCTCCCGCTAGTATAGGTTACTCAAGGCCTCATCCAATTGGTTGCTGCTATTAGAATACCTAGTTAACAGAGGGTCACTTTCACTTTTAAGTGTATTTTATTATATTATTTATTTTAGAAAAGTAGAGAGAAAAAAACAAACTAATCAAACCAAACCCCTGAACCAAACAACAACAACCACACACATACACAGAGCAAAACCCTTTACCTGGTAACATGGTAATAATGATATATATATCATACAATTCATATTTTTAATCTCTACCATAAAAATAGGATATTAAAAACAAGAATCCATAAAGGAAATTATCTTCATGACAGATCCTTAGACTTGTCTTAGGTACTAAGCTAAGTAGTCACCTCCCCTGTGCAGGTGGCTATATTCATATCTATGGCAAAGAGTAACACTTGGGGTTTGATGTTTTGTTTTTTGTTTTACCTGAGGTCACTTAGGTGCTGGACTTTCATGCAGCTAAAAGTGGATATGCCTTTCCTCACTGTGGGTTGCCACTGGTACATGCATTACCTGGTAACAGCACCCAGCAGCAGTGTTTTTGGTGCCATATAGATTCCTAACATTTGAAATTCACAAATATGGTCAATTCTAGTAGTGATTCTACTTAGAGGTGACCAGTGCACTGTACCACCATGGAAAATAGATCACAAAGCTTCAAAAAAGTCCCTCAAAATCTTGCTGTTACAGTCAGAGGCTGGAATTGTACTCTGATCCTTCTGCTGTCCTTTCACTAGTCAGCACACTTTTCTGGGCTCTCTATGGAAATTTACTATCAAAGATTTTTTTATTTTTTCCCCTTTTTGCTCTCTCCTAAATGTTCCAGTCACCAAGAGCAGGGTACAGAACATGAGCTACTGTGTTGCTGATCAAAGCAAGCCAAAATACCTTAGATCAGAATTTGATCCGTAAGTGTATGTAGGTAGAATATGGAGAGGTGTCAGCAGTTTAAAAAGAATAATTAGAGAGTGTTTGAACCTCCAGTTGGCAATGATATGTGTTTACTTATTTATTTTCAGCATGGTACTTTTGTCTAACAAGAAGAGAGATTTACATGGTCCAGTATGTGGAGAGAAAAGTCAGGTTGTCAAGAAAAAAGAGAAGTAGAGACCTTTTGAAAACTGTAGCTAAAGAAACTTTTGTAGTTTCAGCTTCTTACTATATTTTATCAATATTACAGAAACAGCACTCATGGAGATATAAAGCCCTGAAATTATACATCCATCTTTACAGCACAGTGTTGTCTGAGATTCACTCAGGTTTTTCCCAAGACGTTGTATTAATCTCCAGTGTTCCCTGATTGATGTGCATCTTTGAAGTCCATCTCTTCTCAAACAGCTTCCCAGTAATTGTATCCTTCTGATTTGCTACAGATAGTTCCACACCAGCTGTTCCTGCTCAAACCCTTCATGGATCTGTTGCAGGAAGATGGAATTGTTGTGCATGTTAATCTTGCATTATTGTCAACAACAAATCCATCATAAACTGATATGGAAGAATTTTATTTAAAAAAAAAAAAAGCTCCTTGATTAATTGCTCTATTTTGCATTTCATTAATGCAAGTTGTCTTCTGTTGTACTTAACAAAACAGCTCTTAAAGAGATCCAAGACTGGACCAAACCTTAGCTCTTCACGTCACTGAGATTTCAATGAAGTTAAATTGTTTTGAACTCACTTCAAACATAGTTCATACTTCAGTAAATATTTATTAAACAAACAGCTTGGATGGAGCAGTGAAACTCAGAAAACAATAACATAGCTGTAAAAACTTCTTATCGGATATGAAGTTCGCTCATATACATCAAACTATCCCACTTAGAGTACAAAACACCTTGAGACACAGGAGAGATTTATTCTGCTCTCTATGAGACAAATTTTTTTTTCTACATCCTTGGACATGGAAACAACACAAATGTGACTTTCCTATTGATGTCTATTAATAGGAAGTGTCTATTAGGAGTGAAACAAACAGACCTCACTTAAAATTTTCTAAGATTTTTTTCCACTATGTGAAATCTACATCCTATTGTGGTATTCCATTTTGTTACAGGTAAAATCTCATTCAGCTAGAACTGTTTATGTCTAGGTTATGCTGGTCCACTGTTTCTTAGCTTATACCTTGAATTTCAGTAAAGCCCCAGTTTATAATGGTGTCTTCAGCCAAGTGAGCAGCATTTCCAGAGAGAATGTGCTAAAAGAAATCTTTTCTTTTGTTCACAGAAAAATGGTTTTCATCCAGAAATAATTTTGTTTGGCTTGCCACCTTTCTACTCAGCTTTACTCCCTGTATTCCACAGATCCAGTCAGATGAAAAAAAAAAATAGATTCAGGTGTATTGATTTTCCCTCTGATGGTTGTCTGTCATCACACAGGTGTAGGAACCTCCTACAGAGCAAATGATTGAGTTGGCTGACTACTTTGAGTTGTAGTTTTATTTTTATTTTCTTTTCTTACAAGCCATGCCAGTTTAACCTGAAGATAAGCAGAAGAGTTAGTGAAACGTAAAACATGAAAGTAATTAATTTGGCCTCTGACCAGGCACATAACATTTGCTATCTGTATGTCAGGTTTGTGAGACTCTGTTGTACTACCTTCTTGTACCTTCCAGCCCCAGAAATTCTCCTGATGCTAAAAGGACCACTAATATAACCAAAATACTTTCCTCCTTGAGAGAGGAACAACCTGTCCTTAAAGGTGAAAAGGCTTACTGAGAGCATTGGGTTGTCATTCCACCTGCATCATTTTGAAAAAGGTAGAAAGAAAATTACACATTCAACACGCATCTAACTCTGGGACATAGTGCCAGTAGCTTTTCCAAAACGTGTTACTGCTCAAATAAAGCTGATCTATGAGCCTCAGAGCTCAGAGTTTTACAACACAGTCAGCACTTTCTGCTTTGTATCCTGGATTGAGCAGTCATAGATTTAAAACTGAAAGATTTAACCAGACAGTATAAGGAGGAGTACAAGACATATGATTTAGGTATCCAAAGCAGAGCTATATATCCCATTACAAATTATAGAAGTTAAAAGACAGAGACATTCAGGGCCACATCCCATGTAAGCTATAGGATTGGTGGAGAATGAAGTAATGACTGCAATGAGTAGTTTCAGGCAAAGGCGCTGGGTACCACAATAAAACTTAACCCACCCAAGCCGAGAGCATTGTGACAGTTACTGAGCTAGCAGGCAGCTGTGCTGCTTCCCTTACCACAGTCAGAGCATGATAATGCTCATGAAACACTGACATGAATTAACCACAGTGCCAAATGGATTGATCTAATCCTACTGCTAATCAGACGTGACTTGAGGTGGAGCAAATTTGTGGCATGGATGCTAAAGGTTGGCCCAGAGGGTTTAAAGTGATAATTCCACATCCCAATGGTGCTCAGAAAGCCAAGTTCTGACATACATGCTAACCATAAAACAGCAATTTCTTTTTGTCTTAGCAGAAATTAATCTGATTTGAAGTGCCTATAGTTGTAGTCTCTGCCTAAAACAGACTAGAATGGATTGCAATCAGACAGGAAAGTTCTTTGTTATTCATAAAAGGGTAGATGCAGTGATCTGGATTTAAAAATAAAAATCAATCTGAACTTTTTTCTTGGAAAAGAAAACCATTCTGAGTACAGAATCAATTAGACTGGCAGCTTTTAACTGCCAGTTTGTGACATTTAACTTGAATATTCCAACTCAAGTCAGAAGTGAAAATGAGTGCAAGGGCTTTAATCACTACACAGTCTCCTCACTAGAGATATGATCCACAGAAGGGGGACCCAGGACTGGAGTCCTGTTTGGTGATTTATATCATCACTGAAGTGTCCTGGTGGACACCTGGGGGAGCCAGGAGTGAGAACTTCAAGACAGAGTGATCAAACATTGACAGCAAATCTCAACTGTACAGTCACGATACTATCTCCAGTGCTAGGTTATTAAAAAGTATCCATTTATTTATATATACATTTAATATATTTTTTAAAAATAAATATCTAGTTCTGTGGTTTTGTTTGGTTTGTTGTTAGGTATTTTTAAGCTATATTTCTAAAGATTTTTATTTTTAAATGTTAATTGGACACTCTCCTCTTCCCACTCAGAACAATAGGCAAAGATAACTTTTATCAGTCTCTATTTATCTGCTTGAAAGCTGTCACATGCCACAGTCTTTCTGTGTGACTTTGTCTGCCCTCTCTCAGCCACATTGCTCAGAAACCCATCCCTGCCTCTTTCTGCTCCAGAAAGTCATTAGATGCCAAACACACAAAGTGCAGGTCGCTGGCAGTCTCCTAGAGAAATACAGATAAAGACATGCTCCTGTGCTTTAACAGCTGAATACCTTTCTGTGTCCAGCATCTGGAAATAGGTGACAGTTGGGGACAAACTCCTGCCCATTGGAAAAATGTTGCTGAGGTGATCATAGAATCATACCATGGTAAGGTTGGAAGGGACCTCAAGGATCATCTAGTTCAAACCCCCTGCCTTAGGCAGGGACACCTTCCACTGGTACAGGTTACTCAAGGCCTCAACGATGATGCCCAGCTCAAAAGCTCTGAGCAGTAGAGGATTGTTCTACATCTTCATGTAGAGACATAGCTTTGATGTCATGTTTGCTCTGTCACAGTGCCTTCCTGAGGTGGAGTTTGAAGGAAGGTTTATAATGGTTTTACTGTGTAGTAGCTGGCCTAGAAAGCTGAGACAATCCTCTTATTCCTTGTAGATGGATTGTTTAGGCTCAAACCCTGCAATTACGGAATGCTTTCATGTTCATATCACATCTTCCTTTGGACAGAGTGAAAAAAAAAACAACAAACAAACCCAAAGCTTTTAGCAGGTATGCCTCGATCTCATTTAAATAAAGTATGTGGCTTAGAAAGTACCATATTAAATTCTGGACATCTATGCAGAAGATTAACTTGATGTAATAAGCTCCCTTGAGAACATTGAGCACACCAGAAGAATTTGTTGTTCTGGAAGGGTGACAGGAAGGATGAGTCCTTGTCATCAAAGATGAAAACTTTAAGATGAGACCCAGATGCAGAACTAATACATGTTGAACAGCAACAGTCAAGGGCTGTTGGTTGACTACAAATGCCAGAAGCCATGAATCAGGTTTTGCTGCTCATGACGCAGATCTCTCTATTGTTAAGAAGAACCAGTGTTTTTACTAGTGAAGAAACCGGTATCATTTAACTAATTAATGCTACTTCCACATCCCCTGTTTTCTGTGGCAGTCTCCTGCTTGAGGACTGTGATATCTGATGAGATCTGTGGATCAATACAAAGAGCACCAGGCATTAAGCTGTGTCTTCAATTAATTCAGGATCCTGAGGCTGAAAAAAAATCTTTGTGCAACAGTTGGGAGTCTTGGGACACTACTTCTTCCCCTCACTGTGCAGAAAATCTAAGAGACAGGAACTACTAAAAATCGTTGTGCACACATTTACCTCTTTTGTAACATTACAGTCAGCATAAAAACAACAAACTGTCAAGGTTTTAGACATACTGCAATCTTTATTTACTTAGCCAGCTAAGTAATCATAGCAGGGTTAGAAATAATTCTGCTATAGGAAGGGGCTAAGCAGATTAAGACTTTTCAATTTGGAGGAGAGATGAGTGCTGTGGTTTGAGGGGTTCCAGGTTATCCCAGATGCCCTAAAAAAAAAAAAAAACCCAAAACAAAAAAAACTCCAAAAACCTACAGAGACCAAGGTCCATGCCAGGGTGATGAACTAGTTACCCCCAGATATTGTAGTTATGTTATTCGATCCTGCAAGCACAGGTCAATTTGTTCTCATGATACAGGTGTGTAAAATCAAGAGGGCAATGGAAAAGTACACAGAAGATAACTATTCGTTTTTCTTCTAATTCAAGGATTAAGGGGAATTAAACGCACATATGAAAGATTTCAGGAAGCTTAAAAAAATATCAAAACTTCACATAAGATGCAATTAAAGCTCTGGAGCCAACCTCATGAAATTCAACAAGGTCAAGTGTAAGGTCCTGTACCTGGGTAGGCACAATCCCAAGCACAAATACAGGCTGGGTGGTGAATGGCTGGAGAGCAGCCCTGAGGAAAAGGACCTTGGAGTCAGGGTTGATGAAAAGCTCAACATGAACCTGCAGTGTGCACATGCAGCCCAGACAGCAACTGAGTCCTAGGCTGCATCAAGAGCAGCGTGGCCAGCAGGGCAAGGGAGGGGATTCTGCCCCTATACTCTGCTCTTGTCAGACCCCACCTGGAGTACTGTGTGCAGTTCTGGAGTCCCTGTGCTGGTTTGAGGCTAATTAGAATATTTTAATGGAGAAAATTACACTATAGGCTGTGAAAGGAAAACATCATGATGTCTACTTCACTCATACGCTTGCTGGAGAATTGTTTGGGAACACTAACCAAAACATTAGATAAGTCAGTCTCTCTCTGGTTCTTGCTGGAACACGAGCTGCTGGGGCGATCTAGCAGCTTCTGGGCTCTGGCTCCTCTGCTGATTAATCCTCACTAACCACTTTTCTTCTAACCCCCTTGGCTGATCCTCCTAATTTACCTTGCACGTAAGGCAAACCTTGGGGTAAGGTACAGGGGTGGGGAGAAGGTGGAAGGGTGGTTGGGAGCCCCTCCTGGGGTCTCTGATTTCTG